>JNEK01002938.1:0-23703 GCA_000697295.1 Mucor indicus B7402
ACCGCTAGGAGCGTTCTTCTTGGCGGCACGGAGCTTTTGGATGAGACCCATGGGCTTACGCTTAAGACCGCGTTGGAATCTTCTACGAGCACGGCAGTGAACGAGTTCCATGAACTAACAAAAAAACAGAGTCAATAGCAATTCCACGGTGGCTGTTTTTTTTTTAAGAATTTACTTGTTGAGAGGATAAGTCCAAGAGTTGTTCAAGGTCAATACCACGGTAGGTAAACTTACGGAAAGTTCTCTTAGCTCTGGTAACTTGTTCGTCAGCCTAAATAATATATCATGTTAGTGATGCTCTTTCACATAAAAGGGAAGATGAGACATTAGAGAATCACAATGTGCATGCGCACAAACTTGATGTTTTTCTGTTTGCGCACCATCCATTGAATTGCTCATCCGTTTTTATGTCTCTCTTCCTAGCACTCTCATCCATCATTACATACCATCTTAATGTACAAAAGGAAGGATTGCTATGCTTTCTGTCTTGATGGATGTCGTTGTTCGTTAGACAGCAACACAAAGCGCGCCTCTTCAAAAAGTTCGGATCGAACCTTTTTGTATCCGGACTGTTAAAATTAAAAATGGATTTTTGACAGATCAAAAGCCAGTTCTCCTCAAGCACATTGTTTTTTTATTGCTGCCTAAGATACGAGATGATGTGTTATTAAAACATTTTGGAATAGCCATTAGACTTTAGGAAAAGAATGATAGCTATTGATTTCTATAAGTCTTGTTTGTTTAAGGCGTTTAATAAAAGTTTTTTACACTTGAAATATTAATTAAGTGAACTGAATTTTTCACCATAGTTTATTGGTACAATTAGTAGCCTAATGAAAGCATCACGTATAATTTGCTGCTAGAGTGATATAGCTTTATTAAAAGTGATGCTGATAGATTTTAAGGTTTCATGGTCAATGAATCAGCAAACATAACAGCTTCATCAGGCTGCAGTTGTATATATTGCGGATGCTCCCTTTCGTAATATATAATACAAACACGTCGCTGGTATTGAAAGATAATTGTTTTCCAGTCTTTTAGAAGAGTACTTTACTCTTCTTTCACTAGGCGATTACAGTTACAGTCCGCAAAAAAAAAAAGGTGGCTAGTATCTTTATATTCTAAAGAAACACAAGAAACTTAACGGGAATAAATACAGTCAATGCGCCACTTCTAACTTCTTACATGGTGAGCAGGTGTAATTTACCGGGAAGGGAGCTGTGTCTGGTGATTCCAACTGCTATAAACCTCTGCCAATATCGTTTAGCACTTCATTCAGCCTTTTTCAAATTGGGAAATTTGTTGGTCATCCTGTAAAAAAAAAAACTTCAGCAATAGAACTCACTTAAAATTTGTACGTTTTTTTCTTATTGGGAAATAAGGAACAGAGACATAACAAAACACGAGTCTTTAATATGGTATTTTCAGAATTAGTAACAATGAGCACTTTCTAACAGATTATTATACGACAGAGTCAATGGAGCACGCTTAATAAAGGTGTCACAGCTTTAGTTAAAGAGGCAGTCGAACTCCAAGTAATGAGTTTATAAAACAGGCATCTTGCACATGCTTACCCATCCTGCTTTTTTATTTAGATCGAAGATTTACTTGAGAAATACCAAGACACTCTGAAACTGCAGCAGAAAGGAAAAACCCAACTTGCAAAAGAAAAATATGAAGAACTTGTAGCCAAGGATCTCATAAAAAAGGAACCCAAAACAGTAAACAAAAAAAGAATATACCAATAAGCTTTGATGACATTCTAAATCAACCTTTTCATTCTTTTAGAAAAAGAAGGCTGGATCTGGCAATCCCCAAGTAGATCATGTAGAAGAATCGCCACTTTCAACACTTCGCTTTTTAGTATTTAAGAATTATGCTTCAGTTTTGAAAGACGAATTTGTGTTGAATCCGCAAAATGAGGAACTTGCCACGAAGGCAATTAACTACTACTTGCAGGCTGTCAAGATTGATCCAAGCGATCACTCCCTTTGGTATTATACGGGTTACTTATCACAAACAGTGAATAAGCTACGATTTGCACGACTTGCATACGAAACAGGATTCTATACAACCAGCAACCAGAGAATTTTAAAACTGCCATCCATACAACCAGACGATCTTGAAAAAATTATAAGCGAGAACAAATACACACCAATGCAGTGGAAATGCCTTGAGGGCTTATGCCAAGTAAAAAAAGAAATCTTTTTTTTTTTTTTTTTTTTTTTTGAAGACTTACATCACTTTGGAATACAGGTATTATTTGATATTGGAGATTATCGCTTATGCAGATTTTACATTAACGAAGCCCTCAACATATATCCAAATTGGGAAGTTGGTAATGGTTTAATTAGGAAAATGGAGCAGAAGGAGACTTCCGATTCTTCAAACGACGCAGAAAACACCACCAATATGGATGTATGTCAACCAGATCCCATACATATCAACCTCGAAAAGCCAGATTGGTTGATTTTAATGAAGTCGTTGCTACAAGAGTACAAACGCGTCACCTTGGCAGACAAATCGAAAGGAAAAGATCAAAATAACAATGGGGCTTCTTTTATAAGTCGATCAATTCAAATTTCAGTGGAAGAACCTATCGTAGTCGAGGAAGTACAAGAGTTACCGCTTCCGAAAGAGAACAATGATTTACAACCAACAAAAGTACAAGAAAACGGAGAAGTAAAAATACCCGTTGAAGCTTGTAAGCCCACCACGATGTCCGAAAACATAGTTATCACTGTGGATGCTGAAGAAAGTAATGCGAATGGTACTGATGTGAATATGGAGACAACAGAGAACGGCAACCACATTCCAGCGAAGCGTAAACACGAAGACGAGGAACAAGAAGACGGCGGAGAAACACAAAAAAAGGATGCTAGTGAGCAGGAAAATTCAGACAATGAAGAAGAAGACGAAGCTGAAGAAAAGAGACAATCTTTGAGGTAACCTTTTTTTTTAGTGAAACGAGCGTTTCTTTACACTTAGTCCTAAATCATTAGAGCATCGAAACGCCGGCGGGACAAAATAGCCAATGAAGAAACATCACGACTTAAAATGCTTGATGAGGAAAAGGCGTTTTCTGAGAAAATACAAAGCTTTTATGATAAAGTCAAGCCTTTGCCTTTGTTGAGTCGAGGAGATATGCCGTGGTATCAAATATCGCAAGACTCAAAGTCTCTTTTTTGGGAATGGTTTGATAGCAAAATATCAGAATTAGATAGTAGATATGCTTGGGGCATTGAAGGTGGAAAAAAATCAAAGTAGGTTCACTCATACAATTAGATGTGTAGCCTAATCGATACATGTTAGTTTGCTTGATGGAAAAGAAACCGGGAAACAGTCCTTGACGCTGTTTACACGTTCACCTAATGAAGTTAATCCTACTGACGACAGTAAAAATGAATTGAAGGCTTTTGTCACAGAAATCAACATCCAAAATTCTGGTGTTGTAGGCACTTTATGCAGACTGGTTTTTACTCTAATTGATATCGATGTTCATGAAGATAAAAGCAACAAAAGAATCATTGATAATGAATCTTTGCAACTTGTTATAGAGATTATCTCTACGTTTGAGTTAAATATTGTAGACGAACTTATATCCAATGATTCACTAACAGCTCTAGAGAAATTGAAGGTAAAACGACAATAGCGATCCAGGCTTTTTTTTTTCTGATATAGTTGAATTTTCTGATAGATCATACTAAGGATCAGTGAATACTATATGGATAAATTGATTCGTACATTAATGACAACAGATGATGAAGGGACCAGTATAGTCCAAAATAAGCGACGACTTGCGCCATCCACCTTAAAACTAGCACGAAAAAAGGAAATTGACGGACTGATTGAGCATACACAATTCTGGGTCAACTTGGTCAGTCATAACCTGTTTACTTTATCAATTGAAAAATTCAATTCTTACATAAACAAATACATCACTTCTGACTGTACACCTGTTGTGAATAAGTCTGCCGAGGAAGAGCTAGAGATTGAATTGCGTTATTGCGCACTCAAAGGAAAACTGGAGCAATGCCAAAACAATATTGTTGACGCTTACTCTTGGTTCGAGAAATGCCAGTCTTTGTTGGACAATTCCAAAGAAGAAATTCACATCGATCTCGGAAGGTACAGTAATAAAGAGGGTAATTACAGATAACTCACTAGATGCCATTTAGTATGTATGACTCTTTTATTAGTAAGGATGGATTTGAAAAGAAACTCAATCTACTCCAAATTGGTAAACTCTACGTTGCTGCAAAGGAAAAGATGAATGCCAGTGATTTTGAAGGTGTTATTGACGACCTCGAGGATATTTTTAAACCCAAAATGGCTGATATGGATCAAATCGTTGAATCAGAGGAAGACTTCCAGATGATCAATATCCTATCGACCGCTTACTTTAAAGTCAAACGTTATGTGGATGCTTGGAACTGCTACATGCGGTTGATTTCTTGTTTCACGCGAAAGCTAATTAGTTACGGCGAAGAACAAATGCAGCTAGAGAAACGACCTAATAAGAACGATGATGTGGAGTTTTTCAGCATTATGAGCCATATCAGTGATATTATGAATAGTTTGGTTTCCTTGACCCAAGAGGGTAATTGTGAAGGTAAAGAATAACCGGTTCTTTTATCATTCATAGTGCCTTACGAAAAGCGTTAAATATAGAATGGCTGTCTAAAGATGTAGACCGTGAACTAACCAATAGCCTTATTGTTTTAATAAGAATGTCAATATACTATATATTCAGACATCCTGACTTTGTGCCTCTTGTTAACAACTTCACCTCCCCCGATATTCCACCACACGCACCGTCTAAAGCAACTAAATCTAACGGCTTTAACGATTTAATGATCAAGTCGTGGGTTCTTCATTCTTATTTGCTTCAAAATGCACTGTCAACCGTTCAAGATGCTTCTACGGGGGATATAATGCAAAGCTGGTCACAGTTGCTCCAAGAACTGCATGATGAACTTGGCGAGAGAGAGATATGTGGTGCATCTAATAGTTTGTTTATACATCATCTACTCAACACTCTGGTGAAAGTAGATAATGTTGCTTTTAGAAGAGCCATTTATCAATGTTATCACTGTCTCTATGGCGTTCATCTTGCGGTAAAAAATTGTATTCCCTTTTATTTAATACGACAACTAATTGTTTTTTTTTGGATAGGCTGAGTCCGATTTGATTGAAGAGCATCACTGTTCACATGGCAAGCTAAATCAAAAGGCTGCCGAGTCATTATTTCTCTTGGTTGTTGATCAAGCCATTGAAAAGTTAAAAGGCGGCACCCTATTGAAGAATGATTTAAAAGATGTTGTTGAAACAGTGTCCGATTTATTTGAAGAAATGAGAACAGACGATAACACTATCAATAGCAATCTGACAGTACTCGAAAACTACCTCAATAGCGACATTAGTATTCATTCTTCGTTTGACAAGATGCTCAGATCCACAATTATACCTGCAAGAGAAGTTGATCAGAAAAAATCTGGAGTATCAAGTAAGCCTTACATATGTGTTAAAAAAGATTGATATTCATAGTATTGATTTTAGGTGTTTACTTTAAGATTTTTTGGATGAGAGGCAAGACGCTCCGGCTCCAAATAAAAAATAGAGCCAAGTTAAATAATGAAAAAAACATGATGGATTTGGAAAAGGCGATAGAAGAATTTCATGTAAACTATAATACGTTTTCAAGAAAGATAATCTAAATGTTTTTTTTTTTATAGTCTCATCTAGCACTCAATCCTAATGATTCTGATGCTTGGTTAGAACTTGGGGCATGCTATCAACTTTTAGCGGAAGAGGAGCTTAACTGGAGTGCATCGAATATAGGGGCACACAAAGATTTGATTTGTGAATATCAGAGAGTAAGTTTTTTAAATAGTGATGCCGACAAAACAAAGTCTTAACAAATACTAGAAATCATTCCGTTCTTATTTAAGGGGCCTTCATTTACATTATTTACCCTCGAAAAAGATAGACAAGTATGACTTATTTTTCAACTTTGGTAATCTCCTGTATTCCATTGCCTCCTCACCTATGGCAATGGAGGCATTCAAACCGACAGAAGTACGGAAAATATTCGGAGCTGATAAGAAATTAGTGGAAGTTCAAAATCAACTGCCTCACCCCAAGATGGCATATAAGCTTGCAACCATTATGTACAGCCGCGCTCTTAAGGACATTGTTGATAAATCTGAGTGGAGGTAATTCATGGCTTTTTTTTTTTACTTTATAGCTCTTTTTTATTTATAAGAAACGCGTTTTTAGATGTCATTACATGACAGGCAAATGTTTTTCAAAAATAAACAGGCCACCAATGGTAAGTTTTTCAGCAATTTCAGGAACAACATTTGAAACCTTACAAATATATTTATTGTAGGAAGTATACAACTGGTGCTTGCAGGCCATCAAACGCGCTAGGTCTAAAAATAATAAGCAGGAAATGGCCTTAGAACCCATCTATATATTTTGCTCTTTTCTGGCAAAAGACTTGTATCACGGCAGATTGGAACCAAAGACAGTAGAGCAACTTTTGGCGAACGAAAAAGAAATTAGCACCAAGAAGACGGAAGCTACTTCTGACGACGAAGTCATTTATGTAGGTAGTAGCATGGATATGATGAATAGCTACGATACACAATCCCCCAACAATCAAGTACTTAAAGAATTGAATCAATACACTGGGCATTTACCTGCAGAGACTGCCCGTGCTTATAATGGTATTTTCCAACGCATTACAGATATACGCACTGCAGATACGAAAGGATGGCATCATCGGCCCGTGTATAGAGTAACGTATTATTTCTTAATTTTATGTTTAACTTAATCTAAAGTTATATTAGATTGCATGGATGTATTATTATGTATATCGTAATGTTGATAGAGCAAAGTCGGAACTCTTGAAATTATTTACGCTTCGACCTACCATAAAAAACCATGTAAATATTTGGAGACCAGGATTTGAATTGTAAGTATTGTGTATTTTTTTTACTATTCGGTATATTAACTCATTATAAGGCCTGGCAAACATTATGAATACATCAACAAATATACCCTTTTTCTAATCGAATTGTCCAAAGAGTCTCGAGATACAAATACACTCAAGCATTTATATCGTAAACTTAGAAGAGCACAGACGCTTCTTATCAATGATAAAGACGTGTTCCGTTTAGCATATACATCTTATTTAAAGGTAATAGTAGTTTTGAGCCCCAAAAGAAAGAAATCACGTAATAATAGGGCACATTTAATAGATTATTAATGATGATTTGATACGTCTGCATCGTGCAGGGGAAATTATGGATACGATCAAGCATTTGCGCCTTGAAACAGAAAAGTTTGAAGGGAAGTGTAGTGCTTTTATCAAATCAGTTTCAGAAAACAAATCACTCGTTGAGCACAGTTTGTACACGGTTCTTCAGGATTTAGCTGAGCTTAGAAAACTAACTCAGGGGTATATTCTACCAGCAGATGTAGATGAAGATGGCTTAAATGATGTTATACAAAAGTGCTTTGCTGTTGTCATGTTTGGTGGATTCCAGGGTAATATCAAGTTACACGCACTGCAGCACGCAGCTGATGCCGATGTGGACATGACCGACGCGTCAGAAAAAGAGGACGTTTTAGGCCGAAGGTTGCTCGAAGTACTTTTAGCACAAGCTAAAGTATTAATGCAAAACATTACAGCTTCATCACGTTAAAAAAGTGTAAAAACAAAATCTACATAGAAAAAAAAATATCTAATTATATCCTGATAAACTTTCTCAATAAAGATATTTACTGTTATCGTATATATGTGTATTTATTATTATCTTGCAAGGATTAAAACTTTCTTTTACCCTCTGTTTCTGGGATATTCAGAATTGTTGGCTGAAATGAAAAAAAAATATCAAGCTGCGATAAAAGGCCATAAAAGGAATATCTAAACAGCGGGAAGTTTTGAACCTTTTTCTGATCAACTAGATGGCTCATGCTCTCTTTGTAAACGAAATGTAGAATAAACGTCGAGTGCTGCAAATAGTCGCGTATTAGTTAAAGGCGTACAAACGCACGGATCACAGTTGTACACAGTTTGACAGGCATAAACTAAGCTCCTGTTGGACACTTCCATTTGCAAAATGGATAACTCACCCCCATCCCCCCCCCTGCTAAAGACAAACTATAAGATAAAAATAACAATCAGCCCTTCAGCCCTGTCTGCTTGTCTTTCTTTTTTTGTGCTGTTTCAACCTTTTGGTGCATCTTAATTAGTTTTACTCTATACTATACACCTCCTCGTCTTTACAACAGACAACTCCGAAAAAAAAAAAAAAAAAAAAAAGATCTCAAATTTCCCCAATAATGCGCGTTTTCCCTCAATGAATCAGCTCAGGCGTTTAAAGCCACAGTTGAGATAAATTAGGAACAAACCTATCAAATCATATTCACGTAAATTCGAGGTAAGCATTTTTATTTTTATATTATTTATAGCTCAAGGTAATTATAGGAAGCTCACTGTTACCAATTATAGTAAAAAATGTGAAGTTTCTATTAAAAGCAACTCTTGCCTATGTGTCTTTGTTCAATTGATCTTGGTAATTTTATGCCGCCTGGGAAGAGTAAAATGTCAGCCAATCAGGAACGAACCGTTGTTTACAGGAACAAAACGTCATTAAATCTTTATATTCAAAGTCAAAAAAAAAAAAAAAAAATTATGCAATTGTTGAGCATTCCAGTGTTCTGGTACTATCTCTCTTCATCAAGACCCACGGAGCACAGTAAAACGTCTGTTGTATTTGGCAATGTTCAAGAAGGGGACCGTGAAAACAGTCGATTTTTTCATAAAATAATATCCCTCTTCAAACTCTATTCCTTCTCGTGCAGAGTTCTGACACCTAATCGTTGGCATTTTCCTACTGGTATTCCTTTGATACTATTGCCTAAAGTTTCCAGAAACCCTAAAATGTCGAGGGTTAGCTTAGTTTAGGAAAGGGGTTTTAGCGATGATAAACCACGAATAAAATCATAACCAGTTCTCTCTTCATTTTTGAATTAAAGAGAACTTACGTACTAAAACGGGTTTACTGTCTTGTGATAGCTTTTAATGAGTTTGCTCAACTGCATCTAAGGTATGTAAAATGAAAAAAAAAAAACCTTTTAAACTAGTTATCGGTTAATCTATACCAGATGGTAAAGCAGGTTACCTTATAAGCCACTATCTCTATATATGAACTTTGAGTTCTTGGTGCAGTTTCTTCACTAGTTTTTGCATGTGTAATAGTAGTGCTTGAATTTATTTTGAGAAAAGGTAAAGTATATAATTGGCAAAAAAAAAAAAAAGTACGTTCACTCTAGTCGCATAATATATCGAAATTTTGCTTTTGTATAAACTAATAACAAAGTCGCTTAATGCTTTAACAATGGTATACTTCTAATCATCACTTGTTAGAATAAGCTAATTTATTGAATTTATCATCGATCCCCTTCATAAATCTTCACTCTTGCTCTATGATGATCTATTTATGGACGGTAACTTATTTAGTAGAAGTAAATCTGAACAAGGATGGTAAATCCTCTTTGAAGAACAGATTATTGCTGGTAGCAGCTGAGTGAGGTTCTCACAGTGTTCCAGTAAATATGCGTCGAATATAATTTCTAATTTCTAAAATTCATTGAACTATTTCTTTGTTATGAACAAAATGTAACTAATGAAATCGAAAAGCGATATACTGACCCCCTACCTTCAATGAATTTACCACAAGAAAGGGTTTACTGGACGCAGACTAAAGAGGTAGAAAATGTACTTTCACTTTCTAGTAATGTATTACATCACCTAGTTCTGACATTTTGCACACTCTGTCAGCCCATTGTCTTAAGTACTTTACTTTTATATATTCAGGGAAATATGTGGGGAGGTTTAGCAGGCAAACAACTTTAATTAGTTTTCTTTAGGTAATTTCAAGTTTCGTTCGTGTGCTTTATGAACCTTTGATTTTCTCAGTGTTCTAAATACCGTAAAGATTTAGTTTAGCTTCTAGATAAATCATAAAAACAAAAAAAAAAAAAAAATGTAGCCCGGGAGCTTAGCATCAACAAGTCTCAAAATGTCATGTAGGTTTTCTCGTCTGTAAAAGTTACCTGGAAGTCTTGAATTTCTGGTTGATTTTTGTGAATACTTTACCAGTCTTTTCGTAGATTTTGCCCCCCCATCACTGGACCGGTCCTTTCTTTAAAATAAAGTTTTTTCTCGCTACTGTGGTATAGCTTGATTTAGGTTGCAATGAGTTTTATAGTCAAAAGCGACACTTCATTCCTATTATGACAGCAATTATTTACTCCTGGTTGGCAGAAATTTTGCTCCTTGTAGTGGAATCAGCTTTAAGGCGACTGGCTGTATGTAATAAATAAAAACCTCACATTTTTTACTATAATTGGTAACAGTGAGCTTCCTATAATTACCTTGAGCTATAAATAATATAAAAATAAAAATGCTTACCTCGAATTTACGTGAATATGATTTGATAGGTTTGTTCCTAATTTATCTCAACTGTGGCTTTAAACGCCTGAGCTGATTCATTGAGGGAAAACGCGCATTATTGGGGAAATTTGAGATCTTTTTTTTTTTTTTTTTTTTTTCGGAGTTGTCTGTTGTAAAGACGAGGAGGTGTATAGTATAGAGTAAAACTAATTAAGATGCACCAAAAGGTTGAAACAGCACAAAAAAAGAAAGACAAGCAGACAGGGCTGAAGGGCTGATTGTTATTTTTATCTTATAGTTTGTCTTTAGCAGGGGGGGGGATGGGGGTGAGTTATCCATTTTGCAAATGGAAGTGTCCAACAGGAGCTTAGTTTATGCCTGTCAAACTGTGTACAACTGTGATCCGTGCGTTTGTACGCCTTTAACTAATACGCGACTATTTGCAGCACTCGACGTTTATTCTACATTTCGTTTACAAAGAGAGCATGAGCCATCTAGTTGATCAGAAAAAGGTTCAAAACTTCCCGCTGTTTAGATATTCCTTTTATGGCCTTTTATCGCAGCTTGATACTTTTTTTTTTTTTTTTTGATTCTCTTTTGGAGCGGCGAAGTACAAAAGAGACTTATTTTTATATATAAAGAAAGTTGTTTTCTTTTCCTCTTTTCCAATTTTCATCATCACTTGATCTTCCTTTACAATTATGAAGTTATCTCTTTTTATAGCAGCGTCTTTCCTGATTGCCAATATTCAGACAGCCACTGTGCAATTCAATGTCATCTGCCCTGATTCTGAAAAGGTGCAAGTCAATGTTAACGGAAAACTCACTACACTCAAGCCACTTAGTTCTACTGTTCCTGTTTATTCTGGTCGTGTTGATGTTGGCTCTGAAAAGAAATACAAATACGTCTCGGATGGTAAGGCTGAAGACTTCCAGCGTACAATTACTTCTAATTCAACATATAATGAATTCTTTGGTCGCCCAATTACATATGCCGATATTCCTGAACTTCCTCGACCCTTGGACAATGGTAAACAATGGACCCGTGCTGACACTAATCCTGACCTCTTTGATACCAATTATATTCCCACTATCTTTGTTAATGGAGACACTAAGGAAATGAACGACTTGATTAAAAATGTACCTAAAACCAACTATACTGTCGAAGTTACTTTTGTTGGCAAGGACTATGTCAAAACCTTTGATAATGTGACTCTCGGTATTAGTGGTGCTGGAAAGAAGAACAATCCTCAAAAGCAATCATGGCGTTGGGTTCTATCTCCTGGTGACTACATCAATGACCGTAATGTGTTTAAAATCCGCAATATGGAAGAAGACCCTACTCAAATGCGTGAGAAACTTTATGCCGACTGTTTGAATGCAATGGGTACTTATGCTAATCGAGCCAACATGGTACGTTACTTTATCAATGGGGAAGGCTTTGGTACTTTCAACTTGCTTGACGATATCAAATTCTATTCTTATATTCGTGCTATGTTCTATGATGGTCATCCCCCTAAGCAAATGGGACCTCTTTTTGATGGTGCAACTGGTGCTAGTTTCGCTTTACAACCTAGTGAATGGGATTACGGAGATTTCATTCCTGCTGTTGGTTCTCCTGAAGGTTCTGAAGCAATCAATCAATTGGCCCTTGATTTCCACAACTTGGATGTTACAGACAACTATGCTATCAACCGTTTCGAAGACATCTTTGACATTGACCAATTCTTGCGATTCATGGTCATGGAATATCTTGGTGGTAGCTGGGATGGTTATTGGATGATGCAAACCAATGACGGTGCTTATAAAGACTATGCTAACAACAATACTTGGTATTATCTTGGTCAAGATTTCGATGGTACTTTTGGTATTAACTTGCCTGTGGATGTACTCGATTGGTCTTATACTGAATACCCTCCTAAATATCCTGATGCTGTTTTAATTAATGGTTTCCTCAAGAATGACAAGCTAAAGTCAACATTTGAGTCCTACATCGTTGACACTGTCAAAACCCTCTTCAACAACGATACCTTAGGCGAACATATCATGGCTTACCGTCAATTCATTGCTCCTGATCTCAAATGGGATAGATCCATTAAGCAACAATCACCTGGCAAGACCTTTGGCTGGACTTATGAACAATCTTATGAAAATCTCTTTGAAGGTGTCAGTCTACCTATTGCTAATAGAGGTGGTGCCCAATATGGTCTTACTGAATGGATCAAGAAGAAGGCTCAAGTAGTTATGAAAGACTTTGATTTCAAGTTGTAAATTTCCCTTATCTCCCCCCCCCCCTTTTTTTTTTTTTTAATTCCTTTAAAGATTCCCTTTTAATAACAATAAACTCATCATTTATCAATCATAAATTAGTGAGCATTTTCAAAATAACTATAACCTTAAAGATTTTGTTCTCCACATCATTCTGAAAATGAAACTAAAGTTAGACTTTTTTTTTTACCTTTTCTAGCATTTCCTTTGGGGAAACCTGAGCTTTTTTTTTTAGGACATGTATATTTAGACAACATTTAAGAACATTCGATTTTTTTTTAATATATTTCACAACTTTACAATATAACAAAAGTCTCAATCAAAGACACTGTTTATCGTTTATAACGCGTCTTCTGGAATCATTAATGCAGCAATAGACACTCAATGCTTTTAATAGTGTATTGGTTTACTCTAGATATTTGTGCACGGTCATTTCTTTTGGACAGGTATTTCAATAATAGGAAAACTATTGCATAAATCTGATGCTTATCTTTTAAACTTTTTGACAACTATGTCATATGCATATATTACGCGAAGTAGTTTCATGCAGCTCCACCTTAATTTACCTAATCTTAGTTTCGTACTGCAACATTCGTCAAAGTTGAAATAAAAAAAAAAAAAAAAAAAAAAAAAGGAATCTTGTTTCTATCGGATAAACTTTAAAAAGCCTTTCTTTGGGCTGAAGTTCTGTTAAATGCGATGATTTTTCGCGTTAAATAAAAAGGTACCCAGCTCGCGTCCAATACACTATTTCCAATTAAAGAACTCAATTGATTGGCTAAAAAATGCAGAAACGCTTTACCTCTTCATTTTGTTTTCTGTTCTCATGTCGTCAAATAAAAAAATAGACGATGAAATTACTGCAAGGGTAAATAAACTACTATCAAAAGGCAACCAAAAAAGGTCTACGTAAGAAGCTGAAAACTCGTTTTAAACTGACACTCCTTTCCACTCAATCTAAACTCTCTAATGTTATATAGCGATGAGGAATTAGTAGAAAGATTCTCCAATGTGTTCTCTGCGACGCCCATAGTTGCGCAAAAGAAGCTCGGCTACGATATACCAAAAGACCTTTGTGGAGATGATATAGAAAAAGAGGTACATACATGATGGAATCGTATTCATTGCAGGTATTGAATAGTGTTTTTATCTTTGCAGATTGAAAGAATGTTGCAGGAAAGTGATGACGAAGATGAAGATGCTATTGATAGTTATATTTATGATGTTTTGAGAACTACGAATAACGAAAATGAAAGCTCTCCTGTACTGGATACATTGGATAGCGTTCAAAAGGTATTCTTGGGATCAGACCGTCAATTTAATACCGATGAGAGTGATGAATTGATAAGGAGAGCACAAGAGGAAAACGCTCTTGACGCAAAATACGAGAGCTTTCAAAAGAAAAAGGATGAGGATATAGAGAAGCGATATCTCGAGTTAAAAAAGGACAAGCCCAATTTTGACAATTATGTTGAAAAGCAAAGGAGTGATAAGCCAAAAGGATCAATACCAAAAGCACTGTTAACAGATGACTTTCATGATGAAATGGATGATTGGTGCTGTAAGTTTCAATTATTAGAGTATAATTTCATTATGGCCATACTTAAAGGCTTTTTCAAAGGTATTTGTAACGAGGATGCTACTGTGGAATGTGAGGATTGTGATGACGAGGATAGCAAATATTGTACCGAGTGCTACTTCCATACACATAGAAGTGAATCAGCAGACTATGAAGCGACTAAACACAAATCCAAACAATACAAAAAACACTCAAAATAAAATAATCGTTAAGCTAGACTACATATATTGCTGTTTGTAAGATACTTATGCCATGAAACAGTTGTATATTTATTGTGAACTTTAGAGAAATGCACAAACAATAATTATTTAGAGGTCATATTTGCATGGAGAAAGTTCTTGTTTAGTTTAATGTGCACTTTGTACATGTATTTCACATTTTTCCATGTACTATAAATTATTGCAAGCGTGTATATAATAACCAACCTGGTACGGATATATGTAGATAGGGTTGTCAAACGAAGTTCTCGGTTTTTGGAATCATCGGTAACTGCAAAATGTTTTGTTTGTTCAAAGATATACGCAACACACATTCACCAGGACCTTTTCTACTAAAATAAGTAGTATGAACTTAATTCAATTTCAACTGATGGGATATATGTATATGGACGCGTCCGTCAAAGCTAAAAAACTAGTGAATCTTTTTTTTTTTTTTTTGGGGGAAAAGCTCAGTTTACTCATAGAAGGGACATACTGTGTCTACCTGGAGATTTCATTTGCATTTTAGTTAAAGAGTCAAACGTGGATTAACTACAGCAGTCTCGAAGTTTCATTTTTGCAGAGTTTATTGAACTAGTTATATGTGGACAGTTAGGTACCAAGAGGAGTATCCAAAAGCACTTTACGGAAATTGACAGCCTTGTAACGGTACCCTTCCAACTTGGTTATGTAGACCTCAAAGAAAACAAAAATATGTCAAAAAACTGGTGATGGATCGATCACGCAGTAAACAAGACAGGATTTCCTAACTGACCTTTATAATCGGAAAATCTTTGATCTTTTTACCACCTTCACTTTAAATTTATGACTGTGTCACTTCAAAGGATGCAATAGGTTGTTATGTATAAAGCATAAAAAAAAAAGCCTGACGTCGATATTGATGAATATAATAACTGAGTAAACATCCACTGGTTTGGTTTGAATCTGCTTTATTTATATTAGCAAAAAGAAAAACTGGAAATATGTAATATATATATCCTAACTTCTTTTGTAGTGGCCGATTGGTTCCTTGTTTATGATAGTTTCCAAACCATATTGCTCCTCTACCAGTCTCTTATTAATCTATGACCAGGGGTAGATCTAGGGGCCACCTAACTCTGGGTAAAAATCATTCATAGAGTTAATTTGACCAGTTTGAAATCTGCCAACTGCGTAGCCGCCGTTCTGGGTCTTTTGTCAATCTGAAATTAAATTTCACGTTACTTCTACATCATATAAGGCAAATCCAATCCTTTATAGACACTTGTGTATATTTTTTTTTTTTTTTTTGCTGATGACCCCTTGAAAGGTGCCTTCGCTCAGGAAAAAGTTTTACAAGATGACTAATTATCTATCATTCATTTTAATTATTATTTTATAACTTCAATTTATTAGAGGGAAATGGATTTCCTTTTTCTGTTTTAGGGTTCATTCTATGCGTATTCTTTTAAGGGTAAAAAATGATTTCGATGACTATATACTAAGGATGTTTACCAACCACGCTTGGCGAACTTTTGATCTTCGTTTAATTCATCCAAGTTAATACCAACCATGGCTTCACCAAGGTCTTCAGAGACTTCAGCTAAAACCTTAGGATCGTTGTAGTGAGTGACAGCTTGGACAATAGCCTTAGCACGCTTAGCTGGGTCACCAGACTTGAAGATACCAGAACCGACAAAGACACCATCACAACCCAATTGCTATTTAATACACAGAAAATCATTACTAATTAAAGAAAATAATAATAATAAAAAAGAACTTACCATCATGAGAGCAGCATCAGCGGGGGTGGCAACACCACCAGCAGCAAAATTAACAACAGGGAGACGACCGAGCTTGGCAGTTTCCTTGAGTAAGTTGTAAGGGGCTTGGATATCCTTGGCATAAGCATAGAGTTCTTCATCAGTCATAGCAGAAGCACGACGAATTTCACCAGAGACGGTACGAATGTGACGGACGGCTTCAACGACGTTACCAGTACCAGCTTCACCCTTGGTACGGATCATAGCAGCACCTTCGTTGATACGACGGAGAGCTTCACCGAGGTTCTTGGCACCACAGACATAAGGTACCTTGAAGTTGTGCTTGTGGATGTGGTTAGCTTCATCAGCAGGGGTCAAAACTTCGGATTCATCAATATAATCAACACCAATGGATTCGATGATTTGAGCTTCAACAAAGTGACCAATACGAACCTTGGCCATGACAGGAATAGTGACAGCTTCGATGATTTCCTTGATCATCTTGGGGTCAGACATACGAGCAACACCACCTTATATAAAACTGCGATTGAATAAACGCGAAATAAAATGGAAGTTTAAGAAACTTACCGTTCTTACGAATATCAGCAGGAACACGTTCCAAAGCCATGACAGCGCAGGCACCAGCTTCTTCGGCAATTCTAGCTTGTTCAGCGTTGATGACATCCATAATAACACCGCCCTAATATCCCTCTCTCTTTTAATACCTTTGTGTTTCTTAAATTGAACTGTTAAACTCACCTTTAACATTTGGGCCAAACCAGCCTTGATGCTGAAGGAGTTATCTTCAGAGTTAGCTTCAGTCTTGGAAGAGTGGAGGTTAGCAGGAACGGTGAAGTTGGCAGACATGTTAAGTTTTTTTCTATTTCTTGAGGGGAAAAGAAAGGAAAAAAAAAAAAAAAAAAAAAAGCAAGGTAAAGAGAAAAAAAAAAAAAATATTATATATACCATTCCAACTGATATTTTTTTTTTTTTTTTTAATCTCAAAAGTTAATCGAAAGATGTCAGTGAGTAATCACAGCTCAGCCATTGGATATAATTCATGTGATGGTGTGAAACATTGACTGTCTGAGTCACCCTTAGCAGAAAAGATTGGACATTTTCCGCTCAAGTATAAACAAGTAGTAAAAATGGTTTATATATTTTAAATGTGTCAAAGTAACCGATCAAAGTTTGCTTTTTTTTTTTTTTTTTTTTGTTTGTTTATATAAACAAAAAAAAAACTGTAAATCTTAGTAACTGCTCCGTGTATATAAAGTGCTTACGCAATGAAGCATAAGTTGAATATATACTTTAAAAGTACATTGCAAACATCAACGCGAACAAAAGAGCAGCTCTCAGTTGATGAATAAATAAACGAAATGCTGTTTGATTTGTGTGGACAACGACAAGTGTATACATGATCATAATAAAAAAAAGGGAGAGAGAAAAGTCAAATATTCCCTGGGAAAGTAGTCTTTGTACTACGCGTACATATTTTGTACACAATAAATGTTCAATTTTAAGACAAAACACAATCGACTTTTTAATACAATATTAAAAGGTTTTTTTTTTTTTTTCCTTGTTATTGCGTATTATTGCTTAGAATAATGAAAGGATGTCTTTAACAGATTCATTTCTTCTATGAAATATATATATATAAAGGAAGGGTCCTAGTCGTGCTGAACAAATTATACTTCATTGATGAAAGAGTTCCCCCCGCAATTTTGAAGGCTCACGAACGTGCGGGATCATAAATAATGATTTCCGTTTTACACACACAAAAAAAAAAAAAAAGCTTATTTTCGATGATACCTATTCTAACGATTCTCTCTTTATTTTTACATTCTATTTACATTTTCATTGATTCTTTTAATTGTTCTTCAATATCCCAAGTTTCTGATATCGTGGTTATTCTATCTTCATCGGGCGTGTTTTCATTTTGCCAATTGGATATGTTTGTTACCGTTGTATGTCCATACTTTAAACCATCGTGTGTATTTATAGCTACTATTGGTTGCTGCTTTATTGATTGATAGTTGGCTCTATCTACAAAGAGTGGAGAAGCTCCAGAATTGCTGTATTTAGGTGTTTGAGCATTCATCACTCCATAAACGGTATTCACTTCTTCTGCAATAGATTCAACTGGAGTGTGTACAGGCACACGCACTGAGGGTCGTCTACTCAAAACCTTTGATGCCTGTGGTCTGGGTGACAATTCACGAGGGTATCCCTGTTCTTCGGCTTCTGTCAATTCATTTGTAAGAGGACGAAATATCTCATGAAGTGGAATACTTTCTTCTCCTTGCTGCTGCTCATCATGTTCAATTATACTGTTGTTATCACTTTGCTGTTTAGATGGTGGTCGAATGGATTCGGACACCGATTTTGATCTTTCTTTTCCTTTATGTGTTGAGAATTTATTGTTCCAATTGGTGGACATGTGCTTTCCTCGATGAAGCATTTTTTGGAGCGCACTTGGGTTAGATAGTTTTAGAGAGTTGGATGAGGGTTCTAACTGTAACAAGGGGTTGGCTTTATCTCTACTCAATACACCGAGATTAATGGATGAATTGCGATCCAGCTGCACTTTCGTTGTAAAATGTCTGTTTGAATGACTACTTTCTGTCTTGTTGTTGTCCCAAACAGATTCTAAACTATCGGGTCTATCTGTTGGATGCAATGCTCTTGAAGACTCGTGATCGTCATATTTCATAGAATGCAACGAGGATGATTCTCCTCTATCCAATGAAGTGTCGTTGTGAAGAGAGCTGCTGTCTGGTTGCTGGCCTGATTTAGTTGAGTCTCTAAAACTGTCAAACACCATCGTGAATCTACGTCGTTTTCTAGCCTCTTGTAAATCTTGAGATTCTTTACTTTTAACCCGGAATATTTGCGTCAACACCCAGTTCACGGCTTTGGCTACAATAGGGTATTTATATGATACGAGTTTATCTACATTTTCTTGCTCTCCTTCAGCGATATAACTGTTGCGAAAGGGGTTCTTATTTAAACCATCGTTTTTTAGCAGTGCGGTGCCACGCACACGATGCATCGGAATAAGCTTTGAGTTTCCTTCAGAAAAGAATGAAAAAAAACTTTTCTCTTTTGATTCTGCGTCTGTAGTAGTGAGGAACTGATCGTTAGGTGAAAAGATGGTTCCATTGAGAGACGTGCTTTTAATGATATTGTATTTTGTGACTGAAGGTATCAGGCAACCCCCTTTGACAACTTGCAAAATAGGACTATTTGGTTCTTGGTTGTTCGAAAGGAAGGTAGTGACACCTGTATTTCTGGTTTCTAGGATATTTTCTGGCAAATTGATTCGTTGGTCGTTGTCAACTGAAAACTGTGAAGTCTCTTTGTCTAAAGTTACTACTGTGTTCCTTCGGAGGTGTGTCGTTTCACTAATTGTTATATTAGGCGGCGTGTTCATATCTCTAACTAGCATGATCTCAATTGATTGCGGATACTGTGCATTTTTCTCGGAAGATGAATGTCCCATCGGTTGATATTTGATTACAAAATAGTCATATACATATTTGTGCTTTATAAAGTCTGCATAATATTTGAAGCACGCTATGATGGCAGGGTCAGAGAAATAGAGGCATCCTACCATAGATCCTTTTTTTTTTTTTTTGACAACAGTTATTTTGAGAAAAGAAACTACAATATAATGGTTTTTAATTTACCTAATAAGCACGAGAATAAGCGGTCAATGAGAAAGATTGCATAGGGAATATGTGCTCCTACTGCTGCTGCTATTTCAATTCCTACACCCCAAGATTTACATAATAAAGGGACTTTTTTGTAAAGAAAAAAAAAAAAAGGGGGGGGTTAATCCATAAGTTATACTAGTTTACATTATCCTTACTTAGTGAATATAAGGTGCACCTTTTAGCGATTTTAAGAAATACGTCTGTATCCTTTGTATACTTTCTGATCAGAGCTATTGATGAGCCGTCTTTTTTATTATTGGAGAAAATATTCAACACACTTGTAAAATTTCGTTGTCGTTTGCCAACAAAGCGGATAGATATGGCAGCAAATAAGGCGGCAATTACTATAGAGAACATGACCCAACCATAGTAATACATCTGGCAAGTTGATTTTTCTATCCATTTTAGTAAGAAATATAGAGAGTTTTATGCAATAATGTAATATTTTACCCAATTGAAAATGTTGTTCATGCGACCGTCAAAGTAGTAGTGATACCTGTTTTTTTTAACAGTAAAATGATTAACATTAGCAAGTAAAAACGAGTTATATATGTACCAGCAGGATGTTGCTTCGTCTTTATTTCTTGGTCCTTTACGATTTCCAACATACACGGGAATTATGGTGACAAGTATGCCTGATGCAGCTACAATGAGATAGTAAACAATTTCAGTCTTGAGAGATTTCGGAACTTTTAACACAAAGATCATGACGAGATTCAAGCTAACCATAGCCAAACACATACAAGCCATTGTATCAGAGGCTATTAGGACATAGGCAAAGGCACGACAAGACGAAGATACACTCGGGATTCGATCTGTTACTAATTGGCAAACACAAAATATCAAGTTACAAATACAAGATATAAGAATCATTCGTAAAGATAATCGATTCACAATGTAAGGCCGAATACATGTTAATAGAGTATGTATACATATGACACCAATATTAGCAGCAAATGAAAGCGATGAAGCTACCAAACCAGCAACGATAATCCCATCCCATTGTGCTGGGCTAAAGTTCCAAGTAGTCTCGTTAAGCGGGACACCTTTATTTCGTGCTGCTACTGACATTATTATTTTTTTGGAAGAGGTTTTTTGAAAAAAAAAAAAAAAAAAAAAAGCAAAAGAGAAAAACATATGGAATGACGAAACTGAGACAGTTTTTATCATGTTTGATTTTTAACTAAGAGAGGCTTTTTTTTTTTATTCTCCTTGTTGGGTACCTTTTTTCATGGTTAAACAGAACAAAAATCCGAAAAATGATAATTTACCCAATAATCGGAACGCCTTTGAATGAAAGAGAGTATGCATGTAATGTATACATTTGTTACCATAACAACAATCTAGAACCATTGATAATTTGACAACACTATTCGCAGTCAATGAGATCACTGATCAACATGTGTGTTTGATACGATCCGAACCACTGGAAATTAATTTACTATTCTTGGTAATTTTCTCTTTCCTCATAATCAACCCTCTATTTGTTTATTTTGGGAGGGAGGCACTACTGATAGAATTTGAGGTGGGTAAATTGCTTTTTAAGCATTGAAATTTAAGTATACTATCTACCGCACACTCACTTAGCCTCTCAAATACAATGCACTGTGTTGAGTCTCTTGCAAGAAAGCTTTAATAAGAGAGATGGCTTCAATAAAATTGCCAAAGTCTTGTTTGATTAATCCAAGAGGATTGTTGAATATCGGTGCCACTGTTGTTTCCCTCCTGGCTAAATCATTTTTTAATTTAAATGTGAGTCAATTTTTAGGGTTAAAAAAACTAGCCAATGATATAAATCTCGTTTACCCCTCACTCTTTTTTAAAACTAAAAACATAATAATATCCTCTTTCTTTCAACATTCTCTTAGCATAAACACAATAAGGGGTTTTTTAATGAATTAGAATGTCGATCGAAGATTTTAGGTTAGTACGATTCAACTAAAGCTCACCGAATTTCAGCAATCTAATCTATGGATTTAAAATAGAAAAAGTAATGTAGAGATAAAAGAAGATCAAACCATTCTTTCAGCACGACAAAAGTTTTTACAGTGTAAGATTCCTCTTAGCTCATCATGCTCGTCTTTTTATCTAACTGGTGTATTATAGCAAATAGAACTGTAGCTGCAGCTACTTGTGCTGCATGGACTTCTGTATTGGCAGGCTTTCCTGTAAGTCCTATGTAACCAATAGACAGACACATATCCTTACCCTTCTTAGTTTGATTCGATAAAGACAAGAATGCAAACCCATTATTATCCTTCCATTATGTCTTGTGTAAAAGTGACATATCAAGAAGAAGGCGCCCGAGGATTCTTTCGAGGCATGATACCACCTCTTGTCACTGTCAGCATCATTAAATCTGTTGCATTTTCGGTATATGAAGGTTCCAAAAAGACGCTTACTACGGATTATGGATTTAAAGATGATACACTACCTTCACTGATGAAACTAGCCACATTAAGTGGTGGTGTGAGTGGCGCCTTTATTGCACTTTTCAGTTGTCCCCTGGAATTGGTGAAAATTCAACGTCAATTAGAACAAATGGTATTAAAGAGTCAAATAGAAGCAGGACACGTTGAAGCCAATCATGTAGCACAACATTCAAACAGTTGGACAGCAGCCAAACAAATTGTTCAACGTAAAGGAATACTAGGTTTATGGAGTGGAGTAGGATGCCATTCAGGTAAACTATTTTTTTTTTTTTTCGCTGTCATACGAGGGGACTCATTTCTTTCTCAAGCTCGAGATGCTCTAGGAACTGGTATTTATTTCGGTGGATATGAATCAATGAAGCGTATTTTATCAAGTCATGGATCAGAGACAGGACCTATGACACACTTTTTATCAGGTGGATTCTGTGGTATTCTAAGCTGGTTATTCGTATTCCCGGTGGATGCTATCAAAACAAATTTACAAAAAGATATCATTATGCCAAAACCTAAATTTAAAGGGGTTTTTGATTGTACAGTCTATTTAGTCAAGAAAAATGGAATCAAGAGTCTTTATAGAGGCTTAAATGTTACTTTGATAAGAGCCTTTCCAATTCATGCACTTAACTTTTTGGTGTATGAACAGGTTCTTAAAGTTATACCTCCCCCATTAGAATAGTCATCATTAGATATTATAGAAGTAATTTATTTATATATAAAATAAACCCCCCCTTTTTTTTTGCCCTGTTATATCATCATTCAAAAATGCTGCTTCTTGTCAAAAAACTGCAGTGGCTACATTTTGTGTTCGTTTAAAATTACAGTGCTTCCGGTGTCAATTGGTCACCTTTTTGAGGACCAATTAGACATACCTTAAAACGGTTTACAGACAGGCTATACTTAGTGATAAACAAACAACACTTTTCAAGGTGTTCATATCTGTTGCAGTCCATTGTTTGACCCAAGCCAGTCGATTACCAATCTCGGCACTATTATTTCTATGAAACGGTTGAAGTATTACTTTCCTGAAAGAAAGATTGCACTCGGTGTTCAAGAAGTTATGAACAGTGCTCTTTTTGATACTTAAAGTCTGCTGCAGAGTTGTGAGTGAGAGAATCAACTGTGTCAGTCAACCGTGCTTGCGGGTTATCGCAAAAAAGTTACAAGGTTTTTCTCGGAATCTTTTTGACAATTTGGTGTACCCGTTTTTCTTTTCTGCTTTAAAAATCTTTTTATTTTACCATTTAATACTTTGGCTGATTCTTGGTACATGTACTATTTTGACGTATTTTTTTAAAAAATTGC
>JNEK01002939.1:0-22378 GCA_000697295.1 Mucor indicus B7402
AAAAAAAAAAAAAAAAAAAAATGATGTAGTACTTATTGGGGAGATCATCCATCAAGTTTCACAGCCATTAATGAGGCTAAGACACCAGAAGGTAAAAATTAGTAATACAAAAAAAAGAAAAGAAAAAGATGGCTTAAATGTATTTATAAGAACGTATTTTGGCTATTTCTCGTTGGTTTATCTCTACTCTTTATGGTAGTTATGCCTCAAGATGTACAGATGGTAAATATGAAAAGAAGCCTTATAACCCCATTTTGGGTGAAAAGTTCTTTTGTCAAATGGGTGACGCCAAATGTATTTGTGAACAAGTCTGTCATCATCCTCCAATTTCTGCTTTCTATCTTGAAGATGAAAAGGCAGGTGTTTCTTTAAATGGACACAGTAAAGTATCTAGTTTAGTAAAGACAAACAAAAAAAAAAACTAAACAAAAAAATAAACAGGTGGACAAAAGTCTAAATTTAAGGGCACTTCAATTAAAGTTGAACAAGTTGGAAGAGCTGTGTTGTATTTAAAGCACTTTAACGAGCAATATATGATTGATTTCCCTGACCTTTTGATTCGCGGTGTATTGACTGGTGGCGCTTATATTGAATTAGGTGGAGCTTGTACCATTATTGGCTCTAACAATACAAAGGCCGTGATTGAATTTGTACCAAAGCCTTGGTTTGGTGGGGAATACAACCATATCAAGGGTACGCTTTACTCAGGTGATAAAGCAGTTTATCAATTATTAGGTCGCTGGAGTCATCAATCTTATTATCACAAGACAGGCAGTGATCATAAAGAACTCTTATTCGATGCTGAAGCAGAACCTATGGCTGAACGAAAGACTGCACCTTTGGAAGAGCAAAATGAGTATGAAACTCATAAAGTTTGGGGCCCCGTTTCAGCTGCCTTAAAAGAAAAGAACTACAAAGCTGCCAATGCCGAAAAGACTCGTATTGAAGATTGGCAACGTGGCGTACGTAAAGAAAGAGAAGAAAAGAAGATTGTTTGGGAACCTGAGTTATTCACATTTGAGAAAGACACTGACACTTCTGTTGACAATAAATATCACTTGAAAAATATAGAATTGAAGAACGCTATGCAAACAAAGCATCATCTGGACACTGGTGCTTGGACTTACAATAAATCACTCCATCTCCGTAGCTAATCTACAGCATCCTACTATATATCTAGACTTTCTATAATAAATCTTTTTTCTCTTTTTTTTTCTAAGCTTGGGTATTATGTAATCTGCTGGTTAAAAAAAAATTTTTTTTTTTACGTTCATCTAACTACAGCCTTGTTTTTTTTTTTTTTTTTTTTGCTCTATTATATACGAAATGTCTTCATTAAAAGATCTTTATGAAAACCCTGATTTAGAAGAAAACTCAGAAGAAGACTCAGACTTTATTCCTGAAGGTAATTGTAAACCTTTTTTCAGTTATTATTCAAGCTAATTAGCTATAAAAAGACAATAATGAAAGCGACGATCAAGAAGATTTAGAGGAAAGTGAAGAAGAGACAGAAGCTTCAACAAGGTGAGTCCATATAAAACAATGGATGCAGTAATTTTTTTTAACTCTTAAATACAGTAGTAGTGAACAGGACAAAAAATCAAAAATCGACGCTATTTGGGCAGAGATGAATCAGCCAAGCGACAAGAAGCAGAAAGTAGAAATCATTACACAAAAAGAAGAAAAGGTTGTCATAGAAGAATCTCCAAAAAACAAAAGAAAATTAAATACAACAACAGCAACAGTCAATAAACGACCAAAATCTAATTTGAGTTCTCTCATGAATAAATATAAGATTAAAGAACCCAAGTTAAATACACTGGAGAAGAGTAAACTAGATTGGCAAGGCTTTGTTAAAAAAGAAGGAATTGAGGATGAGCTTAAATATAAAAATAAAGATGGATATATGGAAAAAGTCGCATTTCTTAACCGCGTAGACGATAGAAGACTAAATCAATTGAAACAAGGTCAAAAGAAAAAAGACGCTTAATCCTGCATAATTTTACTCTCGACTATACAAAGCTTATTATCATTAAACTCACTGTTCATAACAAATTGATTGCTTGTGTCAAAGGATAAAATCTTTTTCCTCTTTTATGTACAGTTGCACAATGAAGCAACAACATGCGGATATTAGAAAAAAATTCCTTAGCATTAAAATTAAAACATGACAACGGAAGCAATAGTATCCATAGTAACCTCTTTTTTTTTTTTTTTTTTTTTTTTTTTTTTTTTTTGTTTGTTTGACATTTATAATTTTTTGACTGAATCAAATCCTAAAAAAAACAATACTATGTCTCTTAATAATCAGTTATACCCGAGACTCGAATTATTGAAAAAATCCTCCAATGGATAGTGGAACAACAGCCATCATGATATGAATATGTCTTAAAATAGAAGAATGATTAAACCCCACCACAATGACATATATAAAATTAAAAAAAAAATACCTCTTTTTCTTTTTTTCTTTTTCGTCTACATTTTTTTTTTTTCCTTTTTCTTTATGCGTACAACACTACTCAGTGGTATTATTGCTTTGGTGGTTTCAAAAGTGGTGTTTGCTGTTGAACAAGCAACTACAGATGGCCCTTCAAACCCTGCAGGTGTCACCGGTAATGTTCACTGGGCCAACTTACTCAATGTCTCTATGTGGTTTTATGAAGCACAACGTAGTGGCAAGTTACCTCCAGATAATCGTGTCTCTTGGTGAGTTACAAAAAAATTAAAGTTTTTTTTTTCTAATCTGACACAAAGAAAAAAAAAAAATTCTTCTACCTTAGGCGCCATGATTCTGCTTTACAAGACGGAAGTGATAATGATGTGGATTTAACCGGTGGCTATTATGACGCTGGGTAACATCGCCAAGAAAAAATTAGCTTTTTTTTTTTCTGGTCGTTACATCATGACTAATACGGCTTTTAATATAACAGTGATTATTTGAAGTTCACTTTACCTCTAGCCTATTCGCTATCCATTATCAATTGGGGTGCCATTCGTTGGTTTGAAGGCTATCAAAAAGCAAATCAAGTCACTTATTTAGCGAACACAGTCAAATGGGGCACAGATTGGTTAATCAAAGCACATCCGGATAACAATACATTTTATGTTCAAGTAGGTGACGGTGATGTCGATAACAACTATTGGGGTAATGACTTGTTTTTTTTTTTTTTTCTACACAACAAAATCACTCACACTCTAAACAGGTCCTGATACTGGTATTCCTACACCTCGTCCTTCTTATCAAGTCAATCGAACTTCAGTCGGTACAGACGCCGTAGCACTTGGATCAGCAGCACTCGCATCCGCAGCTTACTTATTTACTAACCATTTAAATAACGCAACTTACGGCCAAACGTTACTCGAGCACGCCACTTCTCTTTTCGAATTAGCCGATACAGCTCAACCTAGAAACGTCTACGTAAAAGCCCTCCCAGCCCTTGCCGAATTCTATGCCACCAACAATTACACAAGTCAATTGACTTATGCTGCTTTATGGATGTATAAAGCAACTGGCAACGAAACGTATCGCACCATGGCCTCCGACTACTTTGACGCCTTCCGTCTTGCCAACAGTCCGGTAGGCATCATGGATTGGAGCGATCAAACCAACGCCGTCTATGTCTTGGGTGCAGAACTCGATCCTTCCAACACAAAATACGCAACAGCCGCAAAAAACGTTCTCGATACTATCATTTCCTCTTCCAACAATTCGCCTTGCTCTTTCACCAAAAGTGGCTTGTTATGGTGTGACGGATACAGCGATAGTAATTCCATGGTTCCGGCACAAGACATGGCGCTATTGGCTCTCCTGTACAGCGAACTGGATAGTTCGAAACAAGACCGATACAACAACTTTGCACAGAGTCAAATTGGATACGTGTTGGGCGACAATTACATGCTGACCCCGTACGTCTGTGGCATCCACATGAACTCGCCAAGGAACCCTCACCATGCTGGTGCGTCAGGTGGCACGGATATCGGCAACATCAATAACTCGCCTCCTGAAGAAAAATACTTGCTCTACGGCGGCATTGTAGGCGGACCCAATGAAAAGGATTTGTTTTATGATATCCGTGATGATTGGACTCAGACGGAAGTGGCTTTAGATTACAATGCACCGTTTCAAGGACTCGTCGCTTATCAATTGGTATATAATGCAAGCGATCCACCTTATGTGACCATCACTCAACCAAGACCGGAAATTCATGAGTCGTTTGTGTTTCCTGGGTGGCTCATTGCCGTCATTGTCATTGTTATTGTGTTTGCCCTTGCTCTTATTACGTATATTTTATGGTGGAAACGATGTTGTTGTTTCAATAGAAAATCTGGAAAAGCCTATGAAGTTTAAAAAAAAAAAAAATTTTACCCCTAATCATTGTTAAATAATAAAACGTGCATATTAAAATTCCCTTCCTTGTAAAAAAAAAAAAAAAAAATAGACGTCAATTTTCCTCCCCCCCCCCTTGGCATTGTGGCTGCATTTTACAGACATCTATTTTTGGGCGTTTGAAAAAACTTTATTTTATTTATAGCCAGTGATTTTCTAATAAGGTGGATCTCCCAATGATAACATTTTTATGCATGGTCTATAGATGCGCGATTGTATTATACACAAGACAGCGATATGACTAAGCTTTACATAAGCCATAGTTACTCGATTGTCAAAAAGGCACGAGTTCCAATTTTATGACCGCACTGCCACTCGACTAACTATATTTGTCATATTGTGTTCCGTGCGCAAAAAAAAAAAGACACTTTACTAAGCACAACAAAAAACATGGCGTCTATCAGCCATTGTTATCCTACAGCCATTTATCCATCAACTGAAGACAGCAAAATGTTTCTACATGGATAGTGAAGTCTTTATAAAAAAAGGATGGCGGCTTACATAACGAAACTTTCCTCAGCGCATGTGTTTGTTAATATAGTAAATCTTAATAATTATTTGTTTTGGTAATATAAAAAAAAAAAAAAGAGATGACTAACAAGACGTTCGATTATAAATGAACTGCGCTCTTATGCACATGAAAAGATGTACTTCTCTTCATTTGGTAGTGTGAATAGGAATGTCTAAAAAAACCCTTAATGATGGACCACGTTTTTTTTTATTGGCAACACACGTCAAAAGTTGATCTTTGAAAAATAGATATAAATCTATTTTTGTTTTCTATATTATTTCGTGTAACCTTGCGATACAAGTTCTTTAAAACCTAGACATGTCTGATCTTCTTTGATATGAACCATCTAAATTTGGAAGGCAACTTATATAGATAATGATCTTAGATTTTTATTATTAAATTATATAAAAAAAAAAAAAAAGAGGGGGAAAGCATGAATGAATGAGGCATAAGGGCGTAAAAATGTATAATGTTTTTTTTTTGTTGTTGTTGTTTTCTAAAAGATGTTGCCATAGTGAATGATAAAAAAAATGCTTTTTTTTTTTTTTCTCTTATAAATATATATAGGGTATACTAACAAAAAAAGAAATTTCTAATAATAGGTGTTGTTATAATTCCAAAAATCGGTGGTAATTTGTTGCGATGGTAATGTAAAATCAAAAAATGGTGTTGTTGCGGTGGGCATGAAATTCATTTGTTGTGGCTTATAGTAGTCTTGTTGGTTATTGTTCATATCCATCGGATAAAAGCCGATTGGATCCCATTCTTGTTGGTAAAGAAGAGTGGTATGGTCTAACATATTTGGACTACTAGCAGAAGGGAGACCAAAAGTAAAATGTAACGTTTCATCCGATTCGTTCGTGTAAGTAGGTGATAATAATTGTTGTAATCCTTGTTGGCTTGGGACATAAAAATCTTGATCAAAAGCGGTGGTGGTGTAACTTTTATGAGGAAGTACATTTTCATATAATAATTCGTCTCTATTAACAGTGATTTCTTCTGTCAATTTAGGATACACTAAAAAAAAAAGTTAGTTACTTGTATACAAAAAGAGTGACAATGCATATGTTTTTTTTTTTTTTTTACCTGGCTTGTCTTTATTAGTAGCTTGGCGTTTCTTATAAGGTCCACGTTTTACACCTTTCTTGCGTTCTTTACGATCAGAGTCTCTGCAGGTGGCTGTTATACCAAGTTTAATACAACGTTTACAAGGTCTACCATCGTCACATTTTTTACAGGCCTTTTGACAGTTGACTATATTAATAATGAATGGATCAGTGGATGTCTTTTTAATATGTGTAGAGTATAGTTATTTTACCACAGGCATTTTTAACTTGCTTTCTTTTGGGTTTTTCAATGATTGGTTTGGTAATTGTTATTTGTTTCTTAGTAGTTGGTTCATCATAAGTAATAATAGAATCAGAGCTTAACATTTGGCTAAAGGTCATTGTTTGTTTTAAGGAAAAAAAAAAAATAATTAAAGAAGTAAAAAAAAAAAAAAGAAGAAAAATCTCCCTTTTTATATTACCTATGTTCTATTTGTTTTTGTTTGTGCGTATTGGGGGAGAGACTTGATTGGGGGGATACATATGTAATGTATTATAACGGGTAATAATAATTACTGGTAAGAGCCACGTTTCAGTAATATTTTTGGATACTCACATGGTTTTTTTTTTTTTTTTCGTTTAATTTTTACTTTTTTTTTTTTTTTATATTTACTAGTATACCTTATGAATACACATTTCAAAGTTGTTCATTTATCGGATTAAAGTTGTAAATTTAGAAATGGAGCGTAAAAACTCCGTTGGTGTAGAACACTTTCCATTTTACACAGTTTGTTTGCAACACGGATAAATATTTTTAATTAAACATATGCTATTCCTTATTCTGAATGTTGCACTTATTTACTTGCCACGTTTTTTCGTGGTATAAAATATGCAGCATATATATAAAAAGGAACTCTGTCTTAATTAGCAAGTGTTCACATCATTGTTTGTTTATACGCATGACAAATCAAATATGCGAATCCAAAATCAGGGTTACTCTATATAATGAACAAATCAATTTAAAGTTACACACTGCTTAATTACAAATTTGGGGGGAGGGGGCCAAGAGCAAAAAAGACTCCTTGCTTTTCTAGAAATCCCTTAGATCTTTTTTTTTTACATAATCACCCCCTTCGTTCAAATAGAATTATATGCTTAGAACTATTTACCGATACATAACAAAAAAGTAAAAAAAAAAGATATTTTTTTATTGTTGTTGTAAAGAAGGGACAAGTTTTTTCGCTTCGGCAATGCTCACATGATCCAAATAAGCGTCCGGTTGCATGATACGAGATAATCTATACTTGACTCCAAGATAACTAAGATAATTATTTCTTGGAAATACGCGCACTCGCTTAACAGCTGGGAAGTGACTATCTGTAATATCAACAAATGTACCTCCAACAGTCAATGTTTGTTCTAACTTTGTTTGGTTTACCATATCAAATGGTACCCATTTCTCATTCATAAATACGAGCCAAGTAAAATTCCATGTATTATTACTATGACTGCTACTACTACTACTACTAGTAGTAGTAGTAGTGTTTGTTGTTGGTTTAGCAAGTGAAGATCGCCTTGAATGATTATTAGTAGATGCAGAAAACGTATTTTGCGGCATTGAAGTCAAGAAACGAACTTGCTCTTTATGGCTATATACTTTGTAGTATCCTGCACTCATAATCATTATATAAAAGAGAGAAGGAAAAAAAAAAGAGAGAGAGAGAATGACTTTCCAATTTTTTTTTTTTTTATTATTATTATAGTTGTAGGAACACCGCACCCCTCACTTTTTATGGTCATTTGTGATAGGGTTGATATGAATTTCTCAAAAGCATATATATGAGTATCTCAAGAATAAAGTCTTTTTTTTTTTTCTAACTCTATTCTTCAGGCATATACAAAGGGTAGAGTTGGTCTTCATTATCATTGACCCCCTAAAATATACATAATAGTGCCTATTTAAAAGGTATGCTTGTTCCACAAACACGTAAGGAAACTTTACAGGAATAAAAAAAAAAAAAAAAAAAACTCTTTGAACAAAACAGATTATACTTACATTGCCACCACACGAATTCAAGCAAAGAAACTTCTTGCATGCCCATATATATTTGATGTTTTAACAATCTCAGTTGAATGAATGACTATATAGTAAATTATAGTTCCCGAATAAAGTCATTACTACATCGTGTTGTCATCATAGTCACGAGCTATTTTACTTTAAATATACAAAGAAGTTGTTTGTTTATTATGCTGTTGTTGTAGATGCAGGGTTTGTTTGCATATTATGCAATCTTCTACCTATCAAATAAGTATCATCTCTTACTGTTTCCATCCAAAGCTGAAAGAGTTTCCTAATGCTAAAACCGAATAGAATGATCACAAAGACACCAAATATACTAGGATATGTATATCTTATCACCGCTATTGAGTCTTTAGAATCTATTATATCAAAATTAGAAAACACAGTAGCTCATACTATCATCCTTTTTTTTTTTTTTTTTTTTACCCAACATCTGGAGGATCAACCAAGAGAGTAAGGCAGGTATACAAACAGCAAGTAATGCTGAAATGATCACAGGAACAATAAATGCCCGTGTGATATGAATGAGATTGGTTTGCATGATAGTATTATCACCAAAAATGTCAACCAGCTTTTGTCGAACTGGATTATTTGTAGGAAGAATATGAATCATATTATGAATGATACTCATATACGCAACACCAAAAGACCAATTCTAAAGTGATACAAACGTTTGTCCCCGTGAGCCTTTTTCTTTTTTTTTTTTTTTTTTTACCTGTGATACGTAAATTACAAATCCAGTCTCAGGAGTCAAGCGAAATGGCAGAAACACAAATAAATCAACAACAATACCAGCAAGTAAAGGAATTATAATACCTAAAGTTAAAGTCAAATATAAAAACTTGGCCATCTTTTCATGAAAGCCCCATTAGTCTTATCTATTTTGACTAAATAAAGAAGTCTTACCTTGCGTGTATTATCAATAATCAATTGTTGAATTTCATCATTTTGTCGCATTTCTTGAATAAAATACACACTGTATCCAACACCAGTCATTATATAAACACCAAGATTAAACGAATAAAGATCATTGACTTTAGATCCAGGTGCCAAATAATGATTAAACACAAAACGGCCAATTAAAACTATGGAAACATAAGTTTTTTTTTTTTTTTTTTTTGTATACATAGATATCAATATACTTACGAGGTACAACGGTTACAGAACAAGCAGAAACTGATAAAGTGAACCACATGTACAACAGGAAAAGAATAATCTAAATAATCCCTTGGTAAGTACGACATTCGAGAAAAAAAAAGAGGGGAACTTGTTTTTTTACTCTTTGTTTAAAATGAGGTGGTATATACACTACAATCGTAGCTTGTGACTCATCTACGGTATCTGCTGCTGCTGGATGTCCTTGTCGTCTTTCTTCTTCATCAATGGCTTCATGAGTAATAGGATCTACAGGTACAATCATTCTACGTTTAGGATCCACAGGCACACTGTCATACTTGGGCACACGCACCATCATACCATCGCGTTTAAACACAACAGGTGCGTTCTCATCCAAGAGCTCCACCTCTGAATCAACCACAGGCGCCTTCTCTTGAAACAAGAAGGCCTTAAGTGTCCTACGCACATGACGTCCTTCTTCATCCGGTTCTTGCTTGTTGAACATGAAAGAGGTCAAACGTAACTGACGACATGCAAAGTGCCACCAAAAATCAAGTGCTTTTTTTGAGTACTCACGGGGCTTCAGTATCGTCATCAAGGGAGGCAGTAGGAACTGAACAGTCAAAAGATCAATAGCCCACGTTGACAGCGGCACATCTAAAAAGAGACGCAAAGGAAACACGACACCCGTATAAGCAAGTGAGTACGTCACTGTGCCAACACCAAACACAAGCATCACAGAATACACAAGCGCTGATTGACTAATTTTGTGCAATAAGTTTGGCAAAGGTCGTTCCACCATTTCTTGAACAGGATGAAACTGAGGATCATTGGGATCTCGGATAAACCACATTACACCCGGCCGAATGATCTCGCGGCACACAGTAATAAATGTTGCAAAATAAAACAAGACACCTGTCCCCAAGAACCAGTGTAGGAAATACGAGGCATAAGGGCTCTTGACATGGAACGCATAACGTGATCCAAACGAAGCATGTTCAAATAAAGGCAAAGTCGACATATCCAGTAAAAACCCACACACCGTTGGAAAGATCACGAGCTCAATTAAAATGAAAAACAGTACTTTTAAAAAGATACCTTGTTGCAAGATGATGTCACGGATCGTTTCACCTGTTGTCGTAGTACTGTTCTCTCGTCGTTTACTGTGTGTTAAATACCATGACCCAAGCCCAATCAAGACTAAATAGCCCACCAAAATACACACACCGCGGTCTAATCCAGTACGTCCCATGGCGAATTGATGCCATCTGGCAAGTGCTATAGAGCTTGCCACTTCAACCTTGTTTTGAATCATTGTCCAATCCATATGCATCATTGAACTATTACTATCCAAACCAGCTCTGATCATTATGGAGGGCTCTACTGTTTCATTTTTGGCTGCAATAACGGCAGTTTCAAAAGCGGACGCGACATGTTGCTGAGCTTGTTGCACTGCTATTTGAATAGGCTCAGGTATGACTGAAAGTACAGTATCACCCATCTTGGACCATACAAAAGGAACACATAGATCCAATACAAAATCCACTAATGGGTCCGTAATTAACCGCATTAAATAAATGGGTGTCTCAATAAAAGTAATAGGTCGAATCTATACAACACGGTTAATTCCCTTGTTTTGCAAAAAAAAAAAAAATTCTCATACCATAATTACAAGACGACCCACAACATAAGGTATCCAAACAGCTACACCAAGGCATAAACTGATCATCAGCGACATCAATACTGAGTTTTGTACTAGAATCCACGGGTTGCCTCGCATACCTATTGCCTCCAATACACCATTGATATCATCACCTACATCCAATGGTTCGTCTATATCTGCCGCCGCTTGTTGTCGTTCTTGTCGATTTTGCATCAAATTTCTTTCAAATTCAGCAATAATATCTCTTTGACGACGTATTTCTTCCTCTCTCTCTGGTGGGTCCACTAATTCAGGTATATCTTCCTCTTCGTCGTCGTCCCCCCAATCGCCTTGATCCCAACGACTTGACTCCCAAACAGGAATGTCTTGTCGAGGTGAGTGACCAAATGACTCGTGATCATCGTTTTGTCGAGATGAACCACCAAATAACTCACGATCATTGTTTTGTCGAGATGAACCACCAAACAATTCGCGATCATCGTCGTTTCGCATTAGTCGATCTGTCACTGAATTATACCATTCGTCATATGGCATTTCTTCTTCCACCTCGTCATTTTCCGCATCTATTTCTTCTCTTACTTCTGCGCGCAACTGATGGAGTTGTTGATTAATAGTGTCCTCGGGAGGATTAAGTACTTGCATGGCGTTTAATAAAGTATCTATCGCCTCTTGTTGTTCCATGAGTACATTATTATTATTTTCAGCTCTATTCACAACGGGTTCATGAGCTGCTGGTAAATTCTGCATCACCCACTCTCGAAATAAGTAAGCTGCTACAAATATAATAATCACAAATGCTGTAATCACTTGTCCCTCAAGACAATCAGTGAAAAAGTTCCTAATCATGGAGTCAATAAATAGAATGTCAAACAAGGTGATTTTACCTTAGTTGAAACGTTTCTTCTATCACTGTAGTCGTGTTGGCTGTTGTATAGAAGCCTATATTTTCTCCACTCCAGAAATAAAATCGCCATGTCCATAATGTGAAGTTGGGTAACACGATTAACCAAACAATGACGACGGTTAATCCTCGAAGGCCTGTTTTTAATAAAGAGATGAAACGATAGAGTAATTGTGTGAATAAAACATAGAGAGGAACTCTTTCTGGCATATCATCTCGATAAATGGGAGAAAATGTAAAAGGGTATTCGCATAATTCACAATACCTAAAAAAGACATTTGAATAAATCTCCTCCCTAGCTTAATGAAGTTCTCTCCTTACTTTTTTTTACTGTGAGATAACCATTCTATTAAACTAGAAAAGAGTGAGTTATTGGAAAGAATCAAAGTAGTTTGTTTTGTTACCAATCTTCATGAACAAAACGAATACTTCCAGAACATTTACAAGGATGGTAAAGTGGATGATCAGGTGTAGATTCACTTCTACAAACCCTACAAATCTCTAGATTATAAAACCGTTAATGATTGAGAAAAAGCAATATGAAAAGAGTTGTTGTTGAATAACCTTGATCCTCATCCATTGAATTTTTTTCGATTTTCTTTTATATACAATAATGAAAAAAAAAGGAAAAAAAAAGAAGGGCCTCACACAGGCAGGAATATAAAGTTTTATTTGTGGAATGACAATGGAACAGATAGCGTTGTGTAACATATGCATGATTTTTAGGATTTTTCTCGGGTTAAATACTCCACAGCAGAAGCCAGTACATCGATACTACGAGAAGGCGGTGGTGGTTTATGCTGTTGTTTGTGAATGTGAGGATAGGGTAGATTGTTGATCATTGTAGGTGCTATTGGTGGAGGATAAAAATGCCTATTTTCAAAAGAAGGGTCCACTACAACAGATAATCTCCTGGATTTTGTTGCTGCCGCAGTGTTTACTTGCTGATGGTGTTGGCGGTGTCTTGAATTTACCAAGTTTTTTGATCTGTTTACTTTAGCTCTTCTGTTCTGAAACCAAACCTAGTTTAATAATAATAATAATACATTAAATAGGGGCGATAGTTTCTCTTTGATTTCGTATCCTTATATATATATACCTGTACTTCTCTTTTTGTCATGCCTAATTCTTCTGCTAAATTCTCTCGAATCTCTGAACTCGGGGTATCTGTTTGATCGAATATATTCATTAATCGATTATACTGTTGAGGAGAGATTCTTTTTCGTTTTGCTTTTGGCATATCTGGACTCTTGGTCTTGGGTGAAGTTGAGCTACTGCGGCCTTCAGAAGAGGAAGTTGACTTTCTTTTCACTGACATCGGATCAACTGCATCTTCATTCAACAAAGCAGATATCGATAAAGAATCACGCCGTCTGTTGCTCATGTCATCGTTTGTCTCCATTTTGTTGTTTGTTAACAAAAAAAAAAAAAAAAAAGGACTCGAAAAAAATAACTTGTGTTTTTATATATTTTAAAAAGCAAAAAGAAACCGATCACAAGGAATTTATGCGACGAAGCTAAAGTGGTTTCATTCTCATAATTCATTATAAAAGATAACAATAAAGTTAAAAAGACCTTATTTTTAAATACTAATTACATCTCGTAAACATGTGTCGGCACATTTACCATTTTTTTTTACTACAAATAAACACTTTTAACAGGGATGTCTTTGTATATTGCCGATCCCAAAAAAAAAAAAAAAATTGTTTTATATGCATTTGGCCCTCGAAATATAAAAAAAAAAAAAAAAGTTTGAGAAAATAAGTTTGTTTAAGATTCATCAAATTTTTATGCAATTGGCAATGTTCTGTGGCTATTCCATGATTATCATTTGAAGTATTTTACCAGGTCATATAAAGTATTATATTTGCATTTATGACACAACCAATTATATACCTTGTTAAATTAACAGCTTCAAACAAAGTTAATAAGAGTCATGAAGGAGAAGAAAACCCTAGTAATAATACAACCAAACATTTGCTGTATTGTAATTCTAAACAGGGCTTATTAATAAGCCCCTCTCAATGTTTTTTTTTTTTTTTTTTTTTTAATTGTTGTCAGAATGAAACAATTTACATCAAATTACATAGCTTACTTTTGCATGAATATAAATCATCAATATTTAGAGTTATATTAAAAACGTGGTCAAATGATCATAAATATTCTAGACTTTTCATCCTTAAATTTCCCGGGATATATTATTTAGTTTTCGGACCTTCTCTATACTTTTCCGGATGAAGAAGTCGACTTTAATTTCAGAGTCTTGGAAAATAGATAATGAACATTACCAACTGCTTTCTTTGTATGATATAACTCGAGATAATGAGTCCTATTTATCAGCATAATCATAGAATAAAGAAACATAAGCAAATAGGGCTGGCTGAAAACATTTCTTTTATAAATGGAATCAGCTTTGATTGGTATTATTCTTTTCCTTTTACTCTTATTTTATAGTTACATTTTATGCAAACTTTATATCATTTGAGAAGAGAACCCACTGAAAAGAAAATCAAGACTGGACGAAAGCCTTTCCTTAATAACGTCTGTGCTCTTCTTATACTTTTGCTGTGTGTAAATGTCCTCATTTGACAGCTGAAACATTCAAGCTTCCAGTGGTTTTGCTAATATTTTCTTCCCCAAAGGTTTTCAGGACAGGAGTATGTAGTAGAAATTGATTATAAAGTCAGCATTGTCTACAACAAGAGCCGCATAACCTTCGTTCCTTTTTTTTTTTTTTTTTTTTTGAGTTGGACCCTGGAATAATTGCTGACCCAATCATTATCTCTTTGTTTGACAGCCATTTTTACATGGTTGAAAGCCATACAAATCTTTCTACAAAGAAGCCTGTTGATTTCGTGAATTGGCCAAATTTTCAGTCCAATGCATAAGTTCATTATCTATGAAGTCTCATAGAAACGATTATTGTACTCACGACTTTTCAGATTTTTACAGAACGTTATAATGGTTTCTAACATCTTTTTTTTTTTTTTCTTGGTATCTTTGTTTCCATTAATAATAAATAGCAAAGTATTTGTCTAACTTAAAACAGGGCCTAAGGGAACGCGTTTCACGAGTATCCTTATTCAAAAATAATGGTATCCCCCCCTTTCCCAAAAACTCTGTCTGAACGCCGACCCCGAAAAAAAAAATATGGCGTCCCAAAAAAAAAAAAAAAAGTTAAGCTGTGAAAACATGGCGTCCATATAATCAGTCTTTATTTATTTTTTTTTATTTTACAGAGCGTTTTTTGACTTTTGGGCTTCTTCAGTCAATAAGCTTTGTAACATAATACTAGAAACTGTTGACTGCATAGGCAGCTTCACTGGAATGTATACATAGGGAAAGGTATTAGCCGAGATCACGTTTTCTAAAATTGGTATAGATCAAGGTTTTCCGAACGTCATTTGGAAGAAAGAAGATCCATTTGGGGGGGACCAATTTCCAAATGAATATCTCTCAAAATCTATTGGTTACAAAGATCTAATGAGGCTCAAATGCATGCATGGCAATCTCATTATAGAAAGACACATTTACAAGTATATACAGAACAAGAGTTCTCTCTCTCTCTGTTTTTATGACAATGTGCCTCGTTTATATACAATGTTACAAGTGCCATGAAAGAAAACTGGAATTTTATTCACTGTGTATAATTGGGTGGACAAAGGGAATGTGTACGTAAAAGGGGAACACTGATTTAAATTTAAACTTTGAGTACATTGTATTTTAATAGCCCAGCTTGTGCATTGAACAATGTTTATATACGCATGGCATATGTACCCCGCTTGAATATTCTATTTCTATTACATAATGCTTGTTATTCAACGGGTCAGACCGAAGGAATCTTAAGAATAAAAGTCGTAATTAAGTCGCATGGATTGAATGAATAAAGGCGGGGAGAAAATCATACTGCACAAGTTATTTTTTCTAAATAAGGGTCATTTATTGTAATACGAATTTCGTCATATCCCCTCTTATCTGTTTCATCAAGGAACAGGAGAGATATATCTTTGTGTTACTACTACCAGACAACTTTGGCGCAAAAGCTCGATCAAGAAATATAAAGACTTAATTGGCAACAATTGGATTTGTAACACTATAAGTTTTCGAGATAGAAGCTCATCAAGACGTGCTTAGTGTTGGCCATGAACATAAGTGACAATGTAATTTACACTCTTATACACTGTGAAGTTCCACGTAAGATTAATTTTAGATGTTTGGTACCTCATTTTATTATTGAAAAGTTGGAAAAGAAAATATTGAATGTTCAAAAGCCTCAAGGTACATTGACAGCTCAAGAAGCTCATTAGTTCCTAGGAACACGTCAAATGACACATGAATTTTCTTTAATTTGAAGCTGCATACTGTATTATTTATGGAAATGCCCCTATGGCAAATGATACGGCAAAGTCTCTCATTGGCTCTTTAGTAAAGTGAGAATTGAATGAATCAAAAAGATAACTAGTATTGCTATAGTTATTGGCATAAAAGACACTTTTACACAATGTATATTTGCGCCATTTCTTTAATCCCTTATTGTTAAAATTCTGTAAGAAATATATACCAAGTTTGAGGGTCTCATACTTATTTAATTTGTAGTGCGAGCACATGGTTGATTTTAAGTATATCATTAGTAAAACCGCTATCTATCAGAACTCATGACTAAAATTTAAGGCAAAAGCACAGTATTTAAAGTCTAAAGTGTTGTTGCTACATATAAATATATAAGAGCAAGCAGTTTATTGAAATCATTATTTGGTATTATCATAAAGACAACAGGTTTTTAGTTATTACGAGAGAATAGAAAGTGTGACGCTTTGACTTTTTATTGGAAATATAAAAAGTGAAGTCCATCAAAGTACTAAAACCTGGCTAGTAGTCAAGCGATATGGCAAGGGGTGCTTTAGCGAGAGAAGCGTCTTATTTCCAGATTACCCAGGAATTGGTCAAGGGATGTTACATCTAGAAATCCTACATATACAGGTTAGTGCTATATATACAAGTTAATAGGTAATGTGTTTTAAAATAAAAAATTGTCCCGTTTCTCTCAACTAAAGCATTTGCGCCATTCACCAACACGGTCACCGAGATCAAGTACATAAATAGAGCACCTCTAGAGGAAGGGAGGGTAAACGATAGCAGCACACTTCAACCATTAGAGTTAGCATTATATGATCAAGAGCAAATAAGTTTTGCATCGGAAAAGATCAAGCAGGTATTAGGCAAGACATGAGGAGAACGACAAGTAGGTATATCATAGGAGGACAGAAGTCAACGCCAAGTTATTTGAAGATGTCACGATGAATACAGCAGATGCAAGCAGATAGTGTTTTTTTTGCTTTGGCAGATGATTGCAGCAGATACAGAAAGTATTTTTGTTTTGATATAGCCATCTTGAAGAGAGTAACTAAATAGTAGCATAACAGTGTCTAGTGTCTATCTTGGCTTCTTCTAGGGGTAAGAGAAACAAGAGTGCTTTGATTTGACCACATGTATTTAATAGCGAGTGATATCATTATTAAAAAGAAGAAAAGAGTAAAGAGAAAGGAAGAAAAATGGGAGAAAGTGTTCTTTTTTATACATTTTTGCCCATTTGTTTACGCTTTAATCGTTTCTATGTAACTTAGTCGCCTTTCTCACAGAACGCCAACTGTTACTATTTACAATCTGCATGAATATTAACTGTCGATGGCCAATCATTTTTCACAAAAAAAGCACTTTGTTTATCCATAAACATATACATAGAATTAAGGAATTTATCTTATGTATCATAAGCTCAATAATATCCACATGTAAACACATCATGATAAGATAGATAACAATTCCAGATTATAGCAATGCAGCAACATGTTAATTGTCAAAAGAACTTGTTTCATTTTGAAAAATCGCGCCAACTGAAAATAAATAAAGGGTGTTCAATTAATTGAAAAGCCAGTTTCGGCATGCTCTTTGAGTAGATGTTTTTATATAATAAAATCGAGCCTTGTAACTGTTATTTAAAGCATGTTGTAGAGAAGCATCAAAATATATATATATTTTTTTTTTCAAAAAATTTCCTATACAATCTAACCACTGCACAGATGCCTTACCCAATACACTTCACTAGGATCTTATTTTATGCAATTATAAATTAATTAAAGTTAGAACACCATAGTATAGGACAGAGATACGTGGTATTCAAAAATTTCTTGGTCATTCTCACATTGACAAGATTTTAGTTTGTTATAGTAATATACTTTACGCGACCCATAATCCCCATTCAACAGCTCTTTTATTCTAACAGACAATGCGGTCTTTGCTTTTCTCAGGCTTAAAATATTTTTCAAGATTATGGCCTAGGGAAAGTTGATATATGTACATTTTTGTGCATCAGGTACTTAAAAGACTACGAAAATGTATGAGTTTAAGGAATAAAATAGTGCCCAGCTGATCAACACCACACAAACAGTAGCAAATAAATTTTAGGTGCGACATTGACTGATCGCGCTTCATAAAAATCTCTCTTGAAGTCATCAGATGTCTGATAAAGATGGGGTAATTAAACTTAAAGTCCACCTTGTCTATACTAATGGAAGAGTTTCCAAGATCGTATGCAAAAACACATTTAATATTACACTATTCTTTGCTCAAATAATTAGAACAAGGACTCCTTCTGTCTCTATAGTTACAGTGTGAGGTCCTAGTTACCATATTATTTTGTTTAACGTAACAGCAGCACAATTTAATTTAAAGTCTATGTATTACCCTCATGATGTACCTTTTTTTCTCCAGCTTTTTAACAGTCGGTTTATGCTTTCCCAAATAATAAATCGTGGCAGATATATCTCCTTTAACTATTCTACTCTCAATACACTCTGTTCTTATCTATCAATGAGTCAGGCCGAAATTATTCGAGAATGAACAAGTTACATGTTGTATTAAAAGAATAAGGAGAGAAGGACGTTTGCCAAATCTTCCAAGGTTTTACTTGTCTGGGATAATTTCTCTATACATGGAATATGAACGTAGCATCCTTGAACACTATTTGATCATAATCCATTTATCCGCCTACCTCCCGCCTCTAACTTACGTGCTGCCAAGAAATGGGAAAAATTGTATATTTTGAACTCTACTCTTCGTGCTACCAGACACTCCTTGACGCATATACGCGCTCGATCAAAATAAAAGTATGTACACGTATCGATCCCAGGTACACAAATGTGTGCTTGAGTAATATTGAAGAAAAAAACGGAATAAAAAAAAAAAAAAGTCGTTCATGCTCTTGTGTGATTCAAGAAACTATATATATATATAGAAGAGTTTAATCAATCAACAAGACCAATTATCAATTTCAAGAAAAAAAAAAAAAATGAAGTTCTCTACTTTGTTCAAGAAGCCTGCTCTTTTAGTTGTAAGCTTCCTGGTTTATACAGTCTCCGCAGATACCGTGCCTACTTCTGCCCAAGTCCAAGTCAAGACTTATACCTGGGATGGCTCAACCCTATCCGGTCAAATCTATGTAAGTTCATATTGACTAGCAGACTTGTTCCAATCTGTTATTTACACATTACAGGTTGAAAACATAGCTTATACAAAAGTGGTTACTGTTATCTATGCTGATGGCAATGATAATTGGAACAACAATGGAAACACCATTTCTGCATCTTACCTCCAAGCAATTAATGGTACAAACTATGAATATTGGACATTTTCTGGCTCTGTTAGCAGTATCAAAGAGTTCTATGTCAAGGTAAGCGCAGCTCCTTCTTATTAAATGAATGAAACACCAACTTATATATAGTATGATGTAAACGGCAATACTTATTATGATAATAATGGCACCAAGAACTACCAAGGTAACAACCCTTACTGGAAGAATAGTATGTATATTTATCTAAAATCGTATAGTTACCAAGACCACTTCTTCTACGACGACTACTGGTGCTGCTACGAGTACTACTACTGGTGCTGCCACGAGTACTACTACTGGCGGTGCCACGAGTACTACTACTGGCGGTGCCACGAGTACTACTACTACTGCCGCTTCTACTGCCACTTCTACAAGCTTCCCCACCGGAAACTCAACCATTTCTTCCTGGATTAAATCACAAGAAAGTATCAGTCGTTCTGTCATTTATACAGCCATTAATCCTCCTGGCGCTGCTACTGGTTTCATTGCTGCTTCATTATCTACTGCTAATCCAGACTACTACTATGCCTGGACTCGCGATTCCGCTTTGACTTCTCACGTTCTTGCGTACGATTACAACACCACCTTAGCCGGTGACTCAACTCTTCTCTCTCTTCTCAAGAACTACGTCACCTTTGCTATAAACAGTCAATCCGTATCTACCGTCTGTAACTGTCTCGGTGAGCCCAAGTTCAATCCTGACGGTTCTTCCTACACAGGAGCCTGGGGACGTCCACAAAACGATGGTCCTGCTGAACGTGCTACCACATTCATCCTCTTTGCCGATAGCTACCTTAAACAAACAGGGGACGCCTCCTATGTGACTGGTACACTTGCACCTGCCATCTACAAAGATCTCGATTACGTCGTCAGTACATGGTCCAATGGGTGCTACGACCTATGGGAAGAAGTCAACGGTATTCATTTCTACACATTGATGAGCATGCGTCGTGGTTTGTTAGATGGTGCTAGTTTTGCTCGTCGCAATGGTGATTCGACACGTTCATCGACTTATACTTCCACCGCTTCCTCTATAGCCACCAAAATCAGCAGCTTTTGGGTCTCTTCAGGCAATTATGTTCAAGTGAGTCAGAGCGTCACTAGTGGTGTAAGCAAAGCCGGATATGACTGCTCCACCATTCTTGCCGCCAACATGGCTGGTTATCACGATGGATTCTTTACTCCTGGATCAAGCAAGGTAAAAAAAAAAAAAAAAAAAAACCCTATAATAAACATAGCTAATATGTGAATGTAGATGCTTGCTACTGCTGTGGCTGTCGAGTCCAAATTTGCTTCTTTATACAGCATCAACTCCAACTTACCTAGCTGGCTTGGTAATGCTATTGGTCGCTATCCCGAAGATACTTACAACGGTGTAGGCAATTCTCAAGGCAATCCTTGGTTCTTATGCACAAACGCTTTTGCTGAACTTTACTACCGTGCTATTAAGGAATGGACTACTGCAGGATCAGTGACAGTAGATAGCACAAGTGTTGGCTTCTTCCAAAAGTTCGATAGTTCCGCTGCTTCTGGCACAACTTATACTGTAGGCACAAGTGCTTTCACAAATTTGGTTCAAAATGTTGCATTGGGTGCTGATAAGTTCTTGTCCACCGTCAAATTCCATGCTGCCACCAATGGTTCCTTGGCTGAAGAATTTAATCGCGATACGGGTCTTCAAACAGGTGCTCGCGATTTGACTTGGTCTCATGCTTCTATTATTTCTGCTTCTAAAGCAAAATCCGGTATCCCTGCCCCTTAATACGATTAATAAATATGATACTAGGTATAATAAAGCTCTATTCATGCTTATTAATTCATTGAAATAAGTTACATGTATGTTATTCGTGTTTTTTTTTATTTTTATTACTATTATTTCAAATATACTACAGTACTATATCCCTATTAAATCAATATTTCTAAGATTTGTTGTCGACACCGGTAGTTGAAGCAATAGCGCGCATAACATCAGTAGTAGAGACAACACCAATAGCTCTTTCTCTTTCATCTGTGACCCATACGCGGTGTGATTTTGTTGCTAATAATTTGGCTACTGCAAATCCTAAAGTTGTGTCAAGACGAACATCGAATACTGGCAATCGATCCTACAAAAAAAAAAAAAAAAAAGAAATCAGCTTATCAAACTTTTGCTACGTTTTCATAATACATACTTGACCATCTTCAATACCTTGTTCGTTACGAACTAGGCTAACAAATTGGAAACATGTTTTCCATAAAAGTTCATGGCGATAACTCTTTATAACATGCTATAAAGGACTTGTATTTTAGTTTGTTTTTCCTATGTAGCACATAAAGTGATTTACCTTGACATCAGTTATACTGATATTACCAAGAATAACACCCATATTGCCAAGTACAGCAACAGAAGATATATCATTTTTACCTAGAATAATTCAATACAACATACTCGCAGTAATATGTATACATTTTTTTTTTTTTTTTTACTCATAAGTTCAAGCGCATCAAGTACAGGCGAGTCAGCACTTACAGCAATCACGTTAGAAACACCCAAGCCTAATTGTCGAAGCTACAGAAAAAACAGTGAGATAATTTATATCCAAGACGAGCAAATTGTAACGTACAGTCTTGTTCATAAGTACTTCAATATCAGGAAAATGACGCTGATTTTCATACAAATATTTAGCAACTGTAGATTGAGACAAGATACCCTGTATAAAATGACTTTAAATACCATTAAATTATCTTAAATAAGAGTAGTCATACCTTAATTGTACCATCATCATTCAAGACACAGACTATGATGTTAAATTCAGTTATGGGTGGCATGATTTTTGACGCAAATTTGTACTACCTCTGTGAACAGCACAAGCGAATTCTTCAACAGCAGATAACAAAGTTGCTTCGGGTAAGATGGAATAAAATGGGTTTTTCTTTGACAAGTCTAGAAAAAAAAACAAAAACAAATAATCAGTGATTTATGCTTTTCACAAGTTTTTTTTTTTTTTTTTTTTTTTTTTTATACCACT
>JNEK01002940.1:0-87019 GCA_000697295.1 Mucor indicus B7402
TTTTTTTTTTTTTTTTTTTTTTTTTTGTGTTGTATTACACAACAGTAGCCTATTTTTGAGTATGCATTTTATTTAGGGGGATTTAGTACTCTTCTACTACAAGTAACTCGCTTAAATTTATGAATAACGAATAGTAAAAATACACATGTGAATAAAAAGAACAGTGATTTCGAGTATTGAAAATGATAGTGTTTCGATGCAATACATGTGTTATCTGGAAATATCTTTTTACCTGGATAAAATGAAATGGGATTGCCTATGTGTCTTTCATAGGCCAGTTGACATAAATTACATTGTCCCTTTTCATAAGCTTCAACCATAGATAGAAATCTTTTGTTTGTAATACCACCAGGCTTTTTGTATTCAAAGTAACTGTCATAAAGCTCTTTATTCGCCAAGACCTTCCGAATATAATCTGCTAGTAATTTAGGCGTATCAAAATCATCTACTCGAATAACAGATCGTGTACTGGGTATAAAAGCACCATAATCACTTGGCCCATCTACAATAGGTATCGACCCTGCTACATACGCGTTGTATAACTTTTCTGTCACATAATCTTTACAGTTACTATTCTCCAAAGCCAAGTAAAAATGGTAATCTTCAATCAATTCAATTGTAGTTTGATTGTCTGGGAAGACCTGGTTATTCATACAATGTCCATAGATATCAACATCAATCCATTTACTCAACTCTTTAACAAAATGATGTCGGTAATTCTTTGCTTTACAATTGGATACAATCCATGCAATAGGTGCTCGCTTCTTTTTATCAGTTTTTCTTGGTCTCTCCTCTAAACGCTTTATCGACCCCCTTTCAAAATAGCCCCACGGAAAGTCTGAATCAAGTCGATATGTCATACTGTATTGCATAAGTTCAATGATATCAACATGATCTTTTGGTGCCTCTGCATTATGATAAACCCAAGCTCTATCTTTTCTTGCTGTTGCTGGTAAGTCGGCTTTACTATTTATATCAGAAGCATGAAATATTAAAACAGAGGAGTCAACTGCTTTTGTTTGGTCGTGTGTTATTTTACAAATAACAGGTAAATCACAGTTGTCAATCCTATAATCTTCCCATTGGTAAGTCCCAAACCACGTTGACCAGTAAATTATGGGGATGACATCTTTTTTTACAGAACTACTCATTTACTAAAAGAATATAAAAAAACAAAAAAAAAAAAACGGAACTCAGAATTCTAAGAAGGAAATGCTTTATTCCTCAGCCCCACGGTTTTTTAGAAGAGGATGTAAAGGCGTATCTTCTATATTATGTATGAAAAAAAAAAAAAAAAAACTTGAACAAAGAATTCCCCACACAGAATATTTTCTGCTATCAAAGAGAGAAACGACAAGATCAATGACATGATCAATACAGCCTACAATATAAAACACAATTGGTTGACATTCTCAAACGTACGTATTGACAATTGCATGACATTCATAGTATAGCTTAATCACACTTTTTGCGATATGGTTGCTGCTTCAATAGTTACCCCCACAAATATAAACGGTTTGAGCTAAACATTAAAGCATTTCATACTGTTCAAGTACAAGAAATCGTTGCACTTTGCTTGAAGAAAGCATCTAAATCTATGTTAGTCCTAAACAAAGACTTTTTGTTTGTGTACATGTATTTTTTAATATCGTGTTTTTTTAACTTGATGCCATAGTACATATAGTGTAAATCATACCTCAGACAGAAAACCAAATATTTAAGCTGTATTATACCTCGTGAATTTACAAAACCTTGAAGCTCATCAAAAAGGTTTTTGGAAAATTGAGCTTAAGAAAGAGAAATGCCCTCAACTCAAGGTTTTCGCAGAATAGCACTGTTAAATGGAAACCTATAACATTCATCCAGGAACCTACATACAGGTGCTACTCAAAAGATATGGAGAGATGCTTTTTGCTGGGCTACAGTAGTAACTTGTAGAAATGGAAGGTCAACAGTGGTGTTTTTTTTTTTTTTTTTTTTTTTTTTTTTTTTTTTTGGCAGCAAGATTGACAGCGACAGCCATGAGTCTGCGTTACTCGAAATCTGACATTGCATCCATCGGCCTTGAGTGTTAGTCTTTTTCTTTTTTGTAGGAAACTCTAATAAAGTATTTCTTTTTGTCAGGTGCAGTTAGTTAGTGTACAAGTTTCTTTTTAAAGTGATCAAAGTCTTTTGAACCTATAGCTAAGTTTGCTTCCATTTAAAACTTCGATTCACATGAATACACGGAGCAAATCGTCTCTGCTACCTCCAGAAGAGCAACACCATTCAAAATCTCTTGAATGAAAATCAATTTTTTTTGATGGTCTTTGTGTGACGTTTTCTGATCTGAGTCACTAGTAAAAATCTTGCTTAAAAAAATTCAGACTCCCTTCTTTTTTTTTTTTTTTAATGAATTCCCCCACAACGTCTCTCTCTTCTCTTCTCTATTCTTTGTCGTTAATTTACTTTTGACATCTTGTAAGCAATGAACAGCCAAAAAGTCGGTATTCTTGGTGGTAAGATAAAATAACAAGTAAATACCAACCACTATCTAACTCATGCCTGTTTTTATTATTTTTTATTGCAGGTGGTCAGTTAGGCCGTATGATGATTGAAGCTGCTTCCAGACTCAACTTAAAAGTCACTGTACTTGATGCACCCACCGATGCACCTGCTAAGCAAATCGAAGCCACTCAACCTCACATTCAAGGTGCTTTCAACGATGCTAACAAAATCCTCGAACTTGCTTCCCAAGTTGACGTTTTAACGGTTGAAATTGAACATGTGGATGCTGATGTCTTAGCAAGCATTGAAAAAGACGGTCGTGTCCGCGTCTGTCCTTCAGCATTTACTGTAAAGACCATTCAAGACAAATACAACCAAAAGAAGCATTTGGAAGCACACGGTATTCCCGTCGCTGAATACCGCGAAACACTCGATGAAGCAGCCGTTCGTCAAGTAGGTCAAGATTTTGGATACCCCTTCATGCTTAAATCAAAGACATTAGCTTACGATGGTAAAGGTAACTATGTTGTTCGTTCTGAAGAGGATGTGCCTAAGGCTATGACCGCTTTATCAAAGACACCTTTGTATGCTGAGAAATGGGCTCCTTTCGTCAAGGAATTGGCCGTCATGGTTGTTCGTCGTGCCAATGGTGAAGTTCGCTCATACCCCGTAGTTGAAACCATTCACAAGAACAGCATTTGTCATTTAGTCATTGCCCCCGCTCAAATTGATGGTAGCGTCGCTAAGAAAGCACAAAAGATTGCTGAAAATGCAATCAAGACCTTCCCTGGTGCTGGTATCTTTGGTGTCGAAATGTTTGTCATGGAGGATGGCGAAATTTTGTTAAATGAAATCGCTCCTCGTCCTCACAACTCTGGCCATTATACTATTGAAGCCTGTGAAACCTCTCAATTTGAAAACCACATGCGTGCTGTTTTGGATATGCCTTTGGGCTCAACCGCAATGAAAGTGCCCGCCTCTATCATGGTTAATATTTTGGGCGAAAATGATGATATGGAAGCATGTTATAAGCCTTGCCATGAAGCTCTTTTAGCTGACGGTGCTACCATTCATTTGTACGGTAAGAAGGAGTGTAGAGCTGGTCGTAAGATGGGTCATATTACTTTAGTTGGTGAATCCATGATGGAAGTACAAAAGAACCTCAAGCCTATTTTGGAAGCCATTGAGCCCGGTGTTGAAAGACCTTTAACTTTGAGACCTCTGGTTGGTATGATTATGGGTTCTGATAGTGACTTGCCTGTGATGAAAGTAGGTGCTAAGATTCTCAAGGATTTTGGTATTCCTTTTGAATTGTCTATTGTTTCTGCTCACCGTACTCCTTTGCGCATGGTTGAGTATGCTAAAAGTGCTGCTGAACGTGGTTTAATGGCTATCATTGCTGGTGCTGGTGGCGCTGCTCATTTACCAGGTATGGTTGCTGCCATGACCCCTCTCCCTGTCATTGGTGTTCCTGTGAAGGGTAGCTCACTTGATGGCGTTGATTCCCTCTACAGTATTGTTCAAATGCCTCGTGGTATCCCTACTGCCACCGTTGCTATCAACAACAGTACAAACGCTGCCTTACTTGCTATTCGTATTTTGGGTGCATCCATTCCCAGCATTCAAAAGAAGATGTCTGAATACATGGAAAAGATGGAACAAGAAGTCTATGCCAAGGTTGACAGACTTGACAATGTTGGATGGGAAAACTATTAAACACACCTTCACTTTAATATATTTACATATTTTTACTCCCATTTAGAAATAAAATAAAATCATTTGTATAGTCCCCTTTCTTTTCTTCAAAAAAAAAAAGTTCAATCTTTTACTTTTCTATTTATATGTGCTACTAATAACTACTGCTAGGACTCCATCCATTTAAAGGAGCCCATTAAGATATGCTTTTTCGGCAATCGTCCCGATGAAGGAGACAAGACTGTGATTTTTCTCTTTTCTTCATTCACGTCCGATCTATTGAATAGTTCTGTCAGTATGTCACAGATCAAGAAAACAGAGAAAAACTTACACATATATAAATCCTGCAACGTTACTCTTTAGTATTCTATCCTCGCTCTCGTCTTGATTGACATTCAAAATTGCTAATATGGAGTGCAAGCACATATCGAAATTATCGACTTTCACCACCTGAGTTTCATTTGATGTTGCTTCCATGCCTAAAGGTAAGGCACTTGAAGGCGCAATAACATCCCCAACTCTCCAAACACTCACATCGTCACAGTTAATCAACATACTATAAGGTGACAATTCACATTTAGGCGTACCATAAAAGTATTCCTGTATCTTTACTCTTTGCATTTTTGTCTTGTATTGCTTGTCACGCTCAACAACACCACCTGATTTCGATAGTTTGACAACGGATACATTTTTATCACCAAACATTCTATTCATATCGCTGTATAATCGTTCATGTCCCAAAACAATCAGTACATTGACTATAGATAAACATGTCATTCTTTAAATTTCCCGTCCTATCTTGTTGTTTCCTTACTGTTGAATTCCTTTATAACGTGTTCAAGTATATCATAGCCTGTATGGCCAATTAGTCCAGCAGTGTCTATGATAAATCCGGACCGACGACATTCTTCGTCAGCAGCCATTCTGCTCCTGATGGCTTCCGCTAATTGAGAAGTGACTAATTTATACAGTTTGACGTTTTCATCTGGGCTTTCAAAGCCATAATAATAAGCGAGAGGCATCGTAGCAGATCCCATGGAGGCTGCAGTAGTGGCTGAAGATCCAAACCCTTCTTCAACGTCGATAATATGGTTGATACTAGTAGCTGTTACCGTTCCAGGCATTGTAATCGAGCCCTATAGGACGGTTCATATCATTAAGCTTCGTTGTTATACACATCTCTGTATCCCTACCTCAGTAGTATCAAGCGAAACGTAAATAGGTGTTCCGCCATGTCTTAAAGAATAACTGACAAGGATTTTACACAATGAAGTTTTACCAACATCGTGAGGACCAACGACCAAGACACGAGGTCCTAAATCGTGCTCTGCGGCTGCTTTACGTCGGAGCTGTTCCAAAGCTAAATGTGTATTTAGATAACTCGTCATGGGTGTTTCATTGGCGACATATTCGACAGAGAATGTGCCTTTGACTTCAAGTGTACAACCATGCCAAGTGTAAACAGCTGCTTTACGGCCGGTAAAGTTATAAGCTATACCAATAGCCAACTCTGTGCCGAATATTTCTGCAGTTCCTTTCAGTAGCTTAATTTGTACTTTGCTGTTAAAGTCCACTTCGAAACGAAACTCATGATCTGTTCCCAAAACAATTTCACGCGATGGCTCTAAATCTCCCTATTGAACATAACTGGGTTAGTGGTAAGACTTTAGTTTTTGTTTCTGTTGAGGATCCACCTTGTCCATTTATTGTTTCAATATCTATTAAGAAAAAAAAAAAAAAAACAAAGCTTTAAATAAAAACCGAGAAGTTTGTTACCCGTCACGTATAAAAGTAAACTTGATTTATTTCTTGTTTTCGTTTTATTTCTTTTCTTACAAAAATATAATAGAGAATGAGAGGTTTGGACGTTTTCATTAATAGAGTAAATGACCACATTATCAATGAAAATGGCAAACAGCTCGCTTCATTATTCTCAACTAGTCACAATCACGTCAAAAGTATCATCAACCAAAATATAAACGTAAACATAAACATATTCAACTCATTCATACACACCATTGACTTTTATTCATAGTTAGATCACGTTGATGGCATATGTGGAAATGCTTTAGAATCACCCTGGAATGATATTGCCAGCAACCACGTTAAGACAATTATTTACTTGGACGAAGGTGATTACGAAAAGGCTTTCGAGACACAAAAAGACCTTGTTCAGTAATAGCTCTATATCTTCTAACCTTTAAAACAAAAGAATACTGACACTTGTTTAAAAAGAGCTTTTCAAAGAGGAATGTCAAACATGACACGTTGGTGTTTACCTGTGCTGTATGTTATTAATAACGATTTGCGAGTTATTGCAACTCAAGCCGATCTGGAGACAACTGCTGCCGAAGGTCAACGTAAGAAGTTGGAAGATGCCGCCAATGTAATCAGTAAGTCATTTACATATTGTATTACGGATAGAGGTGCATTGGCCACTTCCAAGAAATACGGTACTTATTGTATGATTGGCATATTGTTCCGAATATATTTCAAGGTAAAAAAAAAGAGAGAGAGAGGCAGTAAAGCAAACCTAAAGTAACAACAATTTTAGTTGAAACAGCAAAATCTATGCAAGAATATTTTACGTGCATTAAAGGCGGCCGATATGCCAGCTATCGATGAATTCTCTAAAAGTGATAGAGTGACATTCCGATATTATCTTGGTAGACTTTACTTTTTAGAAGAAGACTACAGTAAAGCCGAGCATGAATTGAATTTAGCTTTTAAAGAGTGTACAAACAAAAACTTGAAAAACAAAGAGTAGAGTATTAGAAAAAAGGAAAAACAGGGTTGATGAACTAACTGTGTGAATAGACTTATTTTACAGACGTTGCTGCCTGTTAGATTGATGAGAGGCATTTTACCCACAGATACGTTATTTAGAAAATTCCCTCGAGCACGTCAATTATATGGTGACTTGGCCAACTCGATCAAAAGAGGTGATGTCAAATCTTTCAACGAAGAACTATCAAGATCAGAAGCTTCTTTTATAAGGCAAGGTACATACTTTGCTTTAGAGAAAGCTGAAAGTATTGCTATTAGACAACTCTTTAGAAAAATGTAAAGTACTTTAGTTTGTGAACGATACAAGGATTGATAAAATACTTTAGATTTATCTTGTTGGGCAAAAATACAAGAATCCCTATTGGAACGTTTAAGAAAGCCTTAGATTTTCAAGGAATGCAAGTGGATATTGAAGAGGCAGAATGGATGTTGGCTAATATGATTTATAAGGTAATGTGTTTCGAGGGAGAATAATTTACATTGATTTACTTACTTTAATAAATAGGGATACATGAAAGGCTACTTGTCTCATGAAAAGATGTTTTTAGTACTTAGTAAAGATAACCCCTTCCCATCTGTAGCTCAAGTAGCTCAATCATAAAACAATAAATAGTTTTCAAGTTCAACAAAATTATAGAAACTTCAATCATAAATACCTCTTTTGCCACTATATGTTGATTATTTTTTTTTTTACTCTTTCGGTCAAAGCTTAAAGAGGTTCAGATCAAAAACTCAGGCTCGAAACATTTTCATTTTCCGCCCGGAAAAATTTACAAGCCATCAGAGACTGTTTGCCTGTCATCATATATCGTCTTGAATTTCGAAATTAGAGTGATTCTTTCTTCATTGATATTATTAAAGTGAGTAGCCATATACTTTTGAAACAACCATACAGTCCTCGAATTGATATACGAATTGATGGATGGATGGATTAAATTTATGAACTAAGCGTTTACTAACTGATCTTCTTTTTTTTTTTTTTTTAGTATGGCTGATTCTGCAACGGCCGGTGCTTCTCGTGGTAAGATTAGATAGATTTCAGATTCGAGACAAATGTGCTGATTTTGTTTGATTTTATAGGACGTGGTTTTGGACGTGGTCGTGGTGGACCTCGTGGTGGTCGTGGTCGTGGACGTCGTGACAATGACAAGAACGAATGGGTTCCTGTCACCAAGCTCGGTCGTCTCGTCAAGGCTAACAAGATCAAGTCTATCGAAGAAATCTACCTCTTTTCTCTTCCTATCAAGGAGTATCAAATCGTCGATTATTTCCTTCCCAAGCTTACTGATCAAGTTATGAAGATCATGCCTGTTCAAAAGCAAACCACCGCTGGTCAACGTACTCGTTTCAAGGCCTTCGTTGTTATTGGTGATGAAAACGGTCACGTCGGTTTGGGTGTCAAATGTGCCAAGGAAGTTGCTACTGCTATCCGTGGTGGTATCATCCTCGCTAAGCTCTCCATCATCCCCGTTCGTCGTGGTTACTGGGGTTCCAACCTTGGTGAACCTCACACCGTTCCTTGCAAGGTCTCTGGTCGTTGTGGTTCCGTTATGTCTCGTTTGGTTCCTGCTCCCCGTGGTACTGGTATTGTTGCCTCTCCTACCGCCAAGCGTGTCCTCCAATTGGCTGGTATCACCGATTGTTATACTACCTCTCGTGGTTCTACTCGTACTCTCGGTAACTTCATCAAGGCTACCTTTGCTGCTATCGGTAACACCTACGGTTTCTTGACCCCTGATCTCTGGGAACCCACTGAATTCTCCAAGGGTCCTTACCAAGAATTCTCTGACTTCCTTGCCCAAAAGCAAAGAAAGTAAATTATGTTCTTTTAATCTCATCTGATTAAAATGGCCTACAACATTATTTACTTTTTTAAAAATCTTTAAGCATTGTAATAAAGAAATAATCACATTCTCTTCAAAGAGTAATATCTGTCATTTTATTTTGTTTGTTTAGTAAGGAATACCGTTTGTTAGTTTTTGGAAGTAATCATACAAGACAGTGCGTTGATTAGCAAATGAATCTTTGATGCGCATCAACATAAAGTCAGCAGCTTGACGCTCAGTCTTGTCAGTTTGGAATCTTGTTCGCATTCGTTTGATAGTTTCGCCCTTAAAGCAAGGTAAACCGGATTGAAGCATTAGTGTGACAAGCTGCATGATGAGTTCTGCATAAGGACGGGTCGCCAAATAAGCTTTGATGACCAATTCCGAGAATTGTCTGAAAGCCTGTTCTTCGGATCCACCACCCATTACTTGAATCATTTCAACAGTCAACTTGAAAGGAGAACTTTCAAAGCCAATGCCACCAGGCGCAATGTCAAAAATGAAACCAAAATCGATATGGATAATATGACCATCGTCATCTAACATAATATTACCGTTGTGGCGATCCTTGATTTGAAGTAAATAGGAAATAACAGAGTAAGCTGCAACGCTTTGCACAAAATTGATGCGAGCACGTTGGAAATTAATGGATTCTGGGCCGCCATACTTGGCTACAAAATAATCGTACAAACTGTTCACTTTTTCACGACCCAATTGATCACGAGAGATAGAGTTAGGAATCACATCAATCACACCACGACCAGGTGCAGTAGCGACTACACGGTAAGGATTGACGTATAAATCAAGACCAATGCTTGTAAAAATATTCTTAAAGACAGCAATCAATTGCAAAGCAAGAACATCTTGTCTACAATCATCACCGACTTTGAAAATTGCGCCCTGCCAAAGTCTCTTGGTCTTCTTGTGGCTTTCCAGGTCATCAGAAGCATTCATAATCGCTTTACTTAATTCCTCCAAATCTTCTTCTTCCTTTTCAATCAAGAAAGATGCCATGAATGGTGCCTTTGCATGACTTTGAAGAGGTCTGCCTGATGTACGATTAATATCGACTACATGGCCATCAGGGTTACTTGGAAGGTAAACACCAACATCCACCTTGATCTTAGCAAGCTCTTCATCCAAACGTTTCTATATACGCACATATCGTTAGTTTTCCATTAAAGCCTTATATAGATTTCTACCTTCTGAAGGGGCTTCTTCTCATTCTGTCCATGTTTTATGTATTCCTTGAGATATCCAGAGATAGCTGTAACTTCACCAAAGAACTTGAACTCTCGCTCATAAAACTCGCGATCTTCACCTGTAAAGGAGTTAACCATAGTATCAATGATTCTTTCCAACGTAGGTTTAAGAGCATCAGGTTTGATGCACTCTTTATCAGCATCAACAAAAAAATTAGCTTTCATGTTCCAAATAATTTGATGGGCAAATAGTTGTGAGGTTTGAGCAGCTCCCAAAATATACTTTTCGACATAGCCCAAAGTATCATAACGAAGAGCTTGTACAATTTGTGGAATGTAGAAAAATACAGTGTCCACTGGATGATACTCCATACTACGCATAGCATATTGAAGAATCAAGGGATGGTTACCGTATGCAGGTAGGAAGTAGTTGGCAGCAGTGATTGCTGGTACTGGAGCCCAGTATTGAAGGTACTTGAGATCCAACTTGCTATTGGAAGAGATACCGTCACCAAGTAAGATCACTAATGCTTCAGGGACATCCACAACGTCTAATGAGTTGTTGGCAATCAAAGAGTGCAATTCCTTTCTAACGATGGGCGCAGTAAAGCGGTCGTTCATGTGTACTGCCAATTTTGGCGAAACAGTCCAAGCAAAACGAATAATCTCCTTCCAAGATTCCTAAATTAAAGTTGGTACTTGATCAATGCGTCAATGTTTGTGTACATGAAACTTACTTCGGTTACAAGAGATTTTTCTGTATTACCAATAAAGTTAGTAGGGTTGCCACCTCCGGGAGTATTAAGAGGGCTGCACCAAACGGAAAGCTTGGTTAATTCACTTTCTGTCAATAAGAGTAATAGTTTATGAGCGCTCTTATGATGCTTCAAAACATCTTCCTTTGTTTTATCTATACACAATGTAAATGAGTGTTCTATGTAAATAAAGTATCATTTTACCTTTCAAAAACATATAATGACCAGCGGTAATTTTAGGATTTGCGCTCTTGACAGATGTGCAAGTCACCATGTAGGCCAACGAAGGACTGTCACTTGCAACCGCGTTGTAGAAATCAGTTACCATCTTGTATTCCATTAATGCTAAACTCTTGCGTGCTCCATAATGCCATTTGGGCGCTTGAGAAAACCAGTCGAATGCAGCATCATACACTTGTGTACGTAGCTTGTATTCCGTCAATGCTTCCAATCGTGTTGACTGAAGTGCCTTTAAGCCCAAGCGAAGCAACAGGAAACGAGTGTATCGAGAGAGCGAATGTGTGCTCATCAAATGTGCATTTTGGAATGATTCTTGTAATATACGAACAAACATGTTGACAAGGTGCTTGCTTCTGTGACGAATAGCGTAAAATCTGCTGCTCAAAAACTTTATCCAGGTAGAATGAGGCGTGAATAAGAATGTAGCAATCTTGTGATTACTATCGCGAATAGCTTTATCGGAAGGAGTATAAGTCATCTTGCTGACAAATGGATGCTTGACGCTATATCGTTGTTTAGCTCAGGTTTTCTTTTTTAAAAGGTATAAAAAACTTACTTGAGAAGAGGTGAGTATAAACCTTTCCGATGACTCAAAGCCCAGCTCCACATCGTCATCATGTCAGACATTAACTTGTTTTCAACTTCAGGCCTTTCTACAAGAAGCCAATTCCATACAGATGTACCAATATCAAGCGATTCGGGTGTAAACATTAGCACAGGAATGTGGACCAAGTGACGAATAATATCAGCATTTACTGTAGGCAATGCAATAGCATATCCAGCAGAGCGATGCATGACACGATGAAGTCTTGCGGTTGGGATTGTCTTATGATTCTTGATATCGTCTGTCAAGGCTTTAAGCGTGTCGATCACAAAAGGCACTTGAGACTGCAGTTCTTCTCCATGTTCATCATTAGCAACTTGTGCACGAAGATTCATCAAGAACTCAATACCACTAATTTCACCACTGTAGAATTGTCGAGATCTAAAGCTGCTGATAAAATTGGAGGACTCGTCTGGGATTAGAGAAGCGACTTTAGGAACAAAATCAATAGCTATGTCGTTCTTAGAAGTCGTTTTGCCCATTTCAAGTGCTAAAGCGCGACCCATGTGCACGGACTCGCTAATATTATCCTCTGAATATCGGTCAAATTCAGCCAAGTAGTCTTGAAGAATGCCGGAGACTTCAATAGGAGCACGCGTAAGGGCAGTTTGGAGCCATTTGCGAGCACTCTCAAATAAGCGAGTGCATACTTCTCTACGGTATGTGTATGAGTCGCCTAATTCAATTGTAATACCAACACGTTTAGAAGTAAAGTAAAATACAGGAGAATACTAAAAAAAAAAAAAAAAAGTAAGTCAAGTATATTCTGTATATTGCTTTCAAGATGTTACTTCATCACGGTATTCTGCTTCACAACTAAGCCAGGCGAGTTGAACTAGTTCAAGTAAAAGAGTAACAAGCTTGTTGTCAGTAAAAAGTTGTGCAAAGGTTGAGCTGATGCGATCGATTGTTTTAACTGCCATAGTATGCACTTTTTTGCGCTTGTTACAGGCTAACTCCAATAATGCTGATACTTGCATGCGTAATTGATTTTCCAGATTTTGATTATGTGCTTTCAGGGAGGCGTCTTTAATAAACGCACTAGAAACACGATCTGCAATTGTTTCGAGACAGTTGCTTAATGCGCTGGAGCTCACACCATCATTCATAAAGTAACGGAGTGTGTACGAGCAATCACTGACACGGCTTCTCATCATTTCCACATGGTAGACGCTAAGAGCAAAGACAATTTGGGCAAAAGAAAAGTTCTTGATCTCGTAAGAGAGAGATGGCAAAAAGTTGGTTAGTTTTTGACGCAAGGGAGCTAAGCCATGATCGGCAATGCTACTATTACGCAAAACAGAGTTGTGTTCCAAATCGCTTTCCAAATAGTTGGTGGCGCTTTCAATAACAAGTACTGGGGTTTTCTTGGCAATTTGAAGCATGGATGTATGCCATTCACGAAGCCACATAGATTCTGTTACAAACCCGAATAAGACACAATGGAACCACATGTTACGGAAAAGAGTAACTGTCTCTTCATTAGGCTTCAAATGAGGGTTAAAGTTCTCGTGTTCCAAAAGCGCACTAATGACGGGTAAGAGGTTTCCAAGTTTTTGGGCTAATGGGTACTCGTTCTCTCTCTTGTTTTTGGTCATGGAGCGTTGAATGGAGTTCCCATTTTCAATGAATAAACTTAAGAGACTGTTCAAGTAAAGCTGATAATATTCAGGGCGTTCGGAGAGTCTTTTAGCTAAACTTAATTGAGCTGCCAAAGTCTGTGTAAGCTATAGTCAGTGTACAATTCAAATGCATATTTTTGCATACTTACTGAGGTATTCACCAAGTTATTTTCACTGTATAAGGCTTCGCGGCTATAAGTAGCAAGTAACTCAATGATTTGAGTGTAAGTATCTTGGGGACTAACAAGGGCGAGGTCGACGAGCTTTAACGTCAAAGAAGCAGTGGCTGTAGGCGAAAGCATCTTACGGCGAAGAGCAAGCATGGAGAAGGCCTGAGCAATAATCTATGTATAATAAAAAAAATGAGTATAGATTTACGTACAAGGATAGCTATACAAAATAACTACATGATCATCTTTTAGATAGACAGCCACACCAACAATAGCAGATAGCACGTTGGCACAGACCTGTTGTTTTTGTTTGTCGTTCATTTGCTCCAAAGCAGGAGCACCAGATATAGCGTTACCGTTGGCATTGAATGATAATTTAAGATGGTCAAACTCGCCACTTTCAGAACTTGTATATCTAGTTATTTCATTTAAAAGAGCATGAACTGTAGAAATAGCAGCTTGAGATATTTGTTCTTCAGGCTTAGTCTATTATTAAAAATTAGCTGAAAATGTTTTTGAGGGATGATTATGCTTGCTTACCTGAATACATTGGGCCAGTCGAATAATAGCGTATTCCTGTACACTAACCGACTCTGCACGCTTTTCAGTTTGAAGTTCAAATACAGGAGAAGGTGTAGCCAAGAATCTCGAAATTGTATTTGTCATAGGGTGGTTTAGGCGAGAGAAACTAAATGGAACCATTAAAAATTAGTCATGCGTTTACTATTTTGAGTAAAACAATGAACTTACTTTATAGCAAGTAGTACAGCTGCATCCAAAGATGCAATGTGAACCCAGGAATCTGCTACATGTGGAACGTCAAACAAACATTCAGTAATATGATCAATGAGTGAGTCGTCGATTTCTGAAAGGAAAACAGAAGACAAAGACGATACATGCTATAAAAAAAAAACCATATAAGCACTGAAATTTCCATAGAATATGTATTATTTTTACCATGCTAGTACCCATAATTTCTTGCATATAAGCGTCGGTTGCCCATTTTTTACCCTCTTGAATACTTCTCTCTGCATATTTGCGAATATCCTCGAAATAAGTAATGCTCATTGCATAAACCTGTTTAATACATTTGACAAGACTGTTGTTCTTTTCAATTGACTTATCAATTGGTCTGATAGTTGACTTTTGCAATAATATACCCCAGGCCCTCTCAACGTCATGAGCCAGGTGTAACTTGGACAATTTTTTAGCATTGATTACCAATGGAGTAGCTGTTTGACTGGATGGTGTGAATTCAGCTAAAACGCGGGCTAGTACGTTTCTGAAAACAATCAAAAGATCATGGATTACTCTATTGCTACTAAGCGGGATTCCATCTTCCCAATAGCGAGCCAAGACTTTACGACTGTAAGCCGTTCCTTCAGCGTCACGAAGACAGCTAGTGATAGAGATACGTACCATATCCAAAGTGTCATCACGGACCAATGATTCTGTGTTTTTGCAAAGTGAAAGTAGTTGATTGGGTTTATAAAGGAAGGGAGACAGTTGAAGTGCTCTAGATAAACCGGATAAGGAAGGTAGAATAAAAGTAACAGTGAATTCAACTACAAAATAAGACGTTATTATAAGCGTAAATCAAATAGTAAAAGAGGGCTATAACTATATACCATTTTCTGACATTAAAGGAATGATTGATTCGGCATAACCCCAAAGTACTTGAGTAATTTTTTCATAAAATTCAGGATTTTTATCACCAATCTCTAATAGACCTGCAAATAAAGTATAGGTGATAACATCAGGTGGAGGAGGGCCGTTTAAAATAACAGGTTCCCATTTGTAGGCAGGCAAATGCCTAACATAAGATAAAAGACGAGGTAAAAGTTCCAATTGTCTTTCTTTGTTTGCTTTAACAGCATATTTGACTAAGGCTGCAATTGTTTGCTGGCTTCTTCTAGTCTAAAAAGGGATTTTTTAAAGTTAAAACTGTCTGTGTTTCAAGAAGATCTTTGTTACCATTATGCCCAATCCAGGGGCATCATGTTTCGTAAGGATATCAGTCCCTTCATCAATTGGGACAGCAGGACATTTGCTAATTAATTTTTCTACCTCTGAAGAACTAGCTTTTGCTCGAGAATCTGCAAGAACTTCGGCTAGTTCTAAAAGGATCTTTGAATGTAAATCAAGATGAGATCTACACAAATGCTAGAATGAGCGAAAAGACTAGTGTTTATTTGTTTGCTTACTCATTCATGTTTAATAGTGCCACTTAAGTAGTGAGTCGTCAATAAGAAGAAGGAGAAAAAAGGAAGGAAAGAAAAGTTATATTAAAGCAAACAAAGAACCAGCTCCAGCTTTTTTAATTTTATACTACAGAGAAAATTACTTGTATCACAAAGGTTGAACACTTTCTGAATTTTGCTCATCATCTTTTTTATGATTTTTTCAGAAAAAACATCATGCCCGTTTCCCAAATACAAATGGCCACTACTAACCAAATATGATTGGCTGCTTGTGATTCTTTAAGAGAATTTATGTTGCTCATTTACTAAGCATTCAGACAGGAACCTCAATTCCCAAGCCTAAGAACCTGCATATCATTCAAATTCTTTGTTAGTTACCATCACTATGATTTATCCTTTTTGTATATACAGCTGCATTACAAATCAATTCAAACAAATTTAACATAGAGTACATATATTTAGTTTACAGCTATGCAATGCTTGAACCAAGATTTGCTCCTTTTTTTCTACAACACTGGCTGATTATGTTCATGAAAGAAAAAGCAAAAAAACTAATAGGTAGCTTAATTTGCTGAGGATCTTATATCTTACTTTTGTGCCTAAATTTACTGTAAGTTAGATGTAAAGCTATACAGAAGGTGTTTCTTTTTTTAAGTTGTATATTAAAACGCGTTAAAATTTTAAAAGTATACACAACCATTTATTAACCTAATACGTCTGATGACAGCTTTTTACTAGGCGTATCATATACTATAGGCGTATTTATCACAATTGACGGTAAGGGCGCGATCATTGATTCATCTGTAAGTAGCCTTAAACGACGTGTTGTTGTAGACAATGACACCGAATCATCTGTATTGTTTAAACTCTGTTGATCATAGCGCTGACTTGTTCTAAATTTGTCGGAGCCTTCCCATGAAAAGTTCAAGAACTCTTGTTCCAAATAATCAATATTCACCAAATCCATCCAATACTTATCACTTGGTCCTGATAAGCCGTGACATGCTATCAGCCGTGTAATCTCATAATGTGAAGGCAGGCTATGTATATTGATTTCCAAATTCAAAATCTCATCGTTACCTAGCCATAGCCAAACAGCATAATAGAATTGCCTTAGTAGTTGAGCATTTGCGTCTTCAATTTGCTGCCCATAAAAGGTCTGCACATTAGCAATATAATCTCTCAGTTTAGACACTTGGTCCTTTCTCTTGTTAAAAAACAGATAACCAAGTGTCAATTTGTGTTCTGTGTCAACTATTTGATAATAAAGCTCTAGGAAAACTTGACAGTAAAGCGGTAATAAAGGATGTTTGACAGGCATTGCAGTAATATGTTGTAACCATCGATAAATGGCAAAAAAGTCAAGTGGTTTTTTAACTTGCACCATCTTAAAGACGTCGCCGAGTTCAATTGAAGACTTATGATTTTGTTGTTGCTCTTGCGGCTGTTGTTGGTCATTGGCAAGTTTTGTCGATAGTTGCTTTGAAATATTTTGAGATATTTCATCTAAATATGGCTTTTCCGCTAGAGTCTCCATGATCAACACCTGAAATGCAAACCAAAAATATTGACCTTCAACACCAGGTGTTTTGTAAAATGTATTTGTTTTCAGCATAGACCATTCTCCTACTAAAAGTGTCGTAAAAGCATCTTCTGAGACAACAATGTTTTTGAGCAATCTCGTTAACCGTGGGGAGCCTGCGGAGTTATTTGTCTTTGCGGTCTCCATACGTTTCTGCTCTTCTTCCAACATATGATACACGAGATTTTGTTTTTGAAATATAAAAGCGAATTTGCACAATACATCAATCACACTAACATAATTACTTTGCCACATCCAATCTGGTCTACGAAGTACTGTTTTCATCCAAGAATGTATCATCAAATCAATGTATGAGAAGCCTTTTCCATTTTTGTCCATGACGGAATCAATCAAGTGAGCTTGCCACATGTGTGACCCAATAATCAGCCCTATACCATGTATGGTTTGTTGTTGCTTTTGCAAAAGCTGACTTGCGCCTTTCGTAAGCATCGGATCAGCTTTCAACTCAACCATATGCCGTAATAGATCTATCAGACTCTCATCGTTAAAGAAATCATCGCCATGCATATAGACAAAAGAAGGTACAATCTCGCTAAACATGTGTATAACGGCTTCGGATTTTCCGCGTTTTAAAATAACAAGCAGCTTCATCCAACCATCGCTTGATTCGAAGCGCAAAAAATGCCGGCTTGTAGCTGATAACATGAACGAAATGTAGACTAGTAAGGCACTGTGGGAAGCAGATATGGCGTTGTAACTATTCAAGACAAGCTTCAAAAACGGTAAATCGATGGAGCTTTCAATACCAGTGGCTCTTGATGAGATCGGACAGTCATAAAGTTTAAGACGGACAGCAATGGACCATGCCCATTGAATAATTTCATTCCCACTGGCTGAAGTTGACTTGAGCAGCTGAATTTGATCAGATATGGGTAGGTAGCTTGACATGACATTTCCTACTAATTCGATAGCCCCCTTATTCTCTTGCTTTCCGGTATCAGGCAGTGGCTGAAATTGCTGACACACATTTAGCAAAATAAAAGCTATCTCCTCGTGTATTTCATAGCTTAAAAAAGGTAGTTTACGCTGATGCCATGGTTGAGATTTCGACTCTGATAAATCTACACAATCATGCTTGTATCCATAGTTGAGTTGACTAAGTATGTGTTTGCCCAGCTGTAACTGTGCTGTTTGCTGTGAGGTTAATGGTGAAGATGAATTTGTTGAAGATATGAGTTTGTGAACTTTCTTTAAATTCTCTTTAGAAATGTCCCACTGGTCCAATCGAACTGAGTGAAATAGATAAAGTGACATACGTTCCATTACATTCAAATTATCGACAGTCCATTGAAATACAATGGGGATTATAAAAGGATGGCATCTGCATATCATTGCCATATTGTCTCTTACGTCTTTATAAAATATTTCCCGTAAATCTTTGTGAATGAATGCCACTGTAAATAAGGCATAGGACATAATTGCTACAATACAGTTGGATAGAGTACGGGTATCTTGTAAAGCTAGTGCAATATTTGTTAAACAGGAAAGCATAAAATAGCCTTGCATTTGGTTGACCTCCAATTTATACTGGAATCGAGTGATATTAGGTAGGTGATCGCCAAGAACGTCTTTGAGAGATGAGGGTTTGCTATTATTCTTGATCTGCAAAAGCTCAGTTGATGCTTCCCACAATGCATCTACAGATAATGCTTTGAAAGGTATATTAGGTAAGAAAAACCAGCCTGTTCGTTCCATAGTATAAAATGTGTTTATCAGACTTTTCAAAAATGTATCGATTTGATCTTGACACTTCCATTCTTTTTCGCTCATTTTATCTACAAGTAAAACCGATATCTGAATAACTGTTTGCGAGATTCTTTTTAAAAGATTGTTCATCTGATTAAAGTCCGTTATCGCTTTTGTAAGGGTGGCAGTTAATTTGTTGCTGAAGTCAAGTAAAATTTTGGATGAATCGATAGTCTCTATTGCTTTATTATAGTTATAATCAATGGCCAGTTGATCTAATACCATTAAGAAGTCATCCTCTGTCCATGCATTATCGTTATTGGAGAATACAATATTCAAAGCTTCTATATACTCATCTGTTTCTTCTACGTTTGAGATGCTGAATTGTATTAACGGTATAGCCCATGATGCTATGTTTGGTATTGTGGTTAAAAAAGGTAATAATTTTCGTTTGTCGGCATTGGTGGACATTCGCAGATAGACTGTGATGACATGTATTAGCCATTCGTGTAGTTGACTCGAAAATATCATCGTTTCCTTGTCAGGTTCATTACAGTCTTCTTGTGCCGTCTGTATGTGCTTTTCGAATACAAGTAGGGAGCTTATCAATTCTAGTAAACGCTTTTTATCGGTCTCGTCGACATGATCATTGCTAGACAAAGTGTTATTTTTTAAATCGGTGAAAGAGGAGAGTTTCCATATAGTATTATCGATGTAAGACTGGACAGCTGATTTCGAGGTATCTACTAGTGCAAGTCGTTTATTAGAGACGATGTCAACTTCTGATCTAAGTTTGTTGATGATTTCGTTAATTTTTTTGTTTGAATCGTTATTTTCCAAGTCTGGTGGTTTTACTTCTTCAGCAGCATCAGTATCATTTGTAGATTTTAAAGACAAATGATTTGCGAGTACTTCAGAGACATTTAGTTTTTCTGCTTCATTATTGATTTGTGAAAGTGACTCGAGACTTTTCTTGTATGTTGCTACCAAAATTTCTAGCTCCTTGTCCATAGAGTTCTATTTCTAAAGTCTTAGTCAATCCACATGGGCGTTTCAGTCAATTGACTCACATTAAGGAATTATAATCTATACTTTCAGGGAGCAAAAAAATATAAAATTAAATAAGGTTTTCTTTTTGCATCATAGAATTTGAAGCTGCCTTCTTGTGTAACTTCAGACAACTAAAAAAACACCAATGTTGCTATACAAAGTCAATGCGTCTTGTTTTCAACATGCCTCGAAAATACATGGTAGTTTCTTCAGAAAATAAGAATTAAAGAATAGCGATAGCAGCACTTTTATTAAATGATTCATGTTACTATGGTTACAAAAAAGAAGGTGCAAACGTGATACCTGACAGCATAACGACGTGTATGAACTATTTTCACTTGATAGTATTTCATAAAAGACTGGTTTGAATGTTACTTTCTTTCCCAAAGGCATTTCTTCAACTTTGAAACACACTCGTTATAAATGCTTGATGGTAAATATGTTAACGAATCTAAACATTGATAATGACGTCTTTGCATGTTCCTATCTTTATCTTCGACCAGGCTCGGATGATGCGGTAAAACTTAGATATTACCTGTTCAGTGGTAAACTTCCAAATTGTATGTATACATATACATTCGTATAAGGAAATTAACAAACATAGTCTTAAGTGTAACTTGGAATTGAATTTCCTTAACAGCGAAGAACAGCTCTATATAAAAGTATAGCTTCTCCTATTTTCCCTTTTCTTTTTTTCTTCTATTGTTTGCTTACCTCTTCTATATGCTGTATTGCTAACTTAGAACGAAGCAAAAGAGATGTCCGCTATTTTTGCATTTTGTTCTGAAATTCAGAATACTAATGATATTTGTCCTGTTTTGCTACGAGATCGTATCAAGTCAACGCACCCACAATTAAACAATGTATTTTTAAATCGCTCACGTAAATATAACTGCATAACAGTAACTGGCAAAGTAAACCACGTCTTGGCTGCTAAGGCTGATTTGAAGAAAATACAGCCGATAGAAGTAAATGAGCTTTACATATAAATGACAGCTACAATATCTAATTGTTCCTCAATAGGTGACACTTTTACTTCATACGCTTTATCCAGGGTTGGCTTATAGAAAATTAGCACGATCAAAGCTACATGAAGAATTAAAACAGATTGCTTTAAAACAAGACATTCGAATCATTGTCGACTATAACGATTTACTAATTAAATTAGTTGGGTCGGTTTGCAATGTCGAACTTGCTCGTATTGATATTTTATTATATTTCGATCATTTGGTTAGACCCTAATACTGCGAGAAATCCTTTTTTGATCTTTTACTTAGTTTATTATTTTTAGTTAGGCTTAATTGTAAATACTATCAAGATACCTCTCTATGTGTTAAATATGATACCAGAAATTAACTCTATTATGGAAAATACGGGCACAAACATTTATTTGCCTTCACCATACAGCAACAACGAGGATGAATTCATACATGTAACAGGTGATACAAGCGATGATGTACAAAGGGCTACTACGTTACTGAAAAAATTACTATCTCAGAAGGTATGAAAACAACACATATACTACTTTTAGTAAAAAACCATTTCCAATAAATCCTCTTTAGATCAAATTGGCTTGTAGGTCTCAATCTATACTAAACGCACAAAAAATGGATTGGATTCTATTGTATAAAAGAAAAGAACTAAAAAAGATAATGCAAGACAATGGTAATGTAAAACACTAGTAGCATGTATCAGCCTAATTATTTTGTATTTTACTTGCAGGCTCCTTTATAATGTTAGGTTCCGAAGGCACTAATCAACAAATTCAAGTTTACGCCGGGAATAAGATCAATGTGGAGCGAACACTCCGCTCGTTGAACTACCTAGTAATTATGGCTTCACAATTACTAAAAATACATAAAATCATTAAACAGGCCATTATAGACAAGTCAGATATTTCAAGTCGTGATATACGTGAATACATTACAATCGACTGATTTAGTAACACTTTTGTCACAAGAATCAGGTGCCTTAGTCATCTATCGAGCAGATACAAATCAGTTTGTCATAGTAGGCTCAAAAGATCAAATACAAAGAATAAATCAAATAATACGTGGCCTACCTCTTTCTCAGGTAATTATTACATACTAGTTTTTTTTTTTTTTTTTTTTTTTCTTTGACTGCAGTGTAACCTGGCTGTAAAAATAGGAACAGCATCAATCCGTTACTTTCTCTATTGAATTGGCAGAAGATCAAAAAGAATTCATTAGTGGTAAAAAGAACGGAAAGATTAATAAAATTATGAAGTCCTGCGACGCCAATATCTTGTTTAAACCATTTAACAACTACAACTTTACTATCAGCATTGAAAGTGATGACTTTTTTAGAGCAAAGGATGGCTTAGAATCTTTACAGCAAGAACTGCCAGCCGAACTCTCCTTTTTTGTACCTGAAATTTGTCATAGAAGAATCATCGGTGTTGCTGGAAAAAACATTCAACGCGTGATGAAACAGTATGGAGTATACGTCAAGTTCTTAAGTCATGCAGAGCTTCAGGCATATAGTGGCTATCTTGAGAATCAGCACAATGTGGTAGCAAGGACACCTGAAAAAAATATTGAAAGTTTGCAGAAATTACAATCGGCGGTAATGGAGTTTATTACGTTTCAAAAAGACCGCGATTACATAACTCGAGAAGAATACGTGCCCTACTATACCCAACGCAGCATGCTACACTCAAATGGTCAGTTTTTGCACGATAAAGGAAGATTGTACAACTCTCGCATAGTCTGGCCAGAACGAAATGGTTCTAACCATGTGCTTGTAACAGGTCCACAATCACACATAGAGGAAATGCAGTTGCGTATACAAAGTTTGTTACCGCAGTACATTGAATTACAGATACCTGCCTCGGTTGTACTAGAAAAATTACTAAAATCATCCGAAATAGAAGATTTACAGCAAATGATTTATGAAAAGACAAAGATATTTTTGATCTTACCAGAAAATTTAATTCTTACCGAAAGTGAAATTTTCGAGGATCATGTATTGAAAATAGAAGGTTTTATATCGAATGTTGCAATAAGCGATGTAAAAGTTACATTCAAGTTTTGCTTTGATATCAACACAAAGGGTCGCCTCACGATAGCACACCAACTATTTGATAAATTTATGGAAGAGAGATTCGTGCCTGTAGATAAACACAATACTTTACGCAGCTCACCAAGCATTGAATATTTACGCCATATTAGTCCATCTGTTTTGCATCATATCGACCATCCCGAGTCATGTAAGTTATATAAATAGTGTAAATATTTGAAGTTAATCTTACTTTAACAGATGAAAATACCACAGCCGAAAACTTGCAAAAAAACACATTCCAGTTTACCAATAAAAAGGTACCGAAAGGAGGTAGTCAATCACCAAGAGCTTTAGACTTGTTCAACAGAATGACTATATCTACAAATGAAAACTATAACCTTTGGTCCAATAATTCGTCTTCTACCTTTGCTGTAAGTACCATCACAATGTCGTCATTGATAGGAATACTTAATAGAATATAATATCTATAGAGACAAAGTGATATATATCCCTCCATGGCTGATAACCTAGAGCCAAAGCCTTCTCGTAGCAATTCTGTAACTAAATCTTACTATCCTCAACCAAAAGCTACTTTCTCTACAAGCTCTGCACAACTGGGCTCCGTGTATAATAATAACGATAGAATGTTTGGATCATTCCCACTTCATGACATTGACCCAACACCCTCCCAATTTCCGCCAGTTGGATATTCAAGACAAAGAAGTATTTCTCTTATTCCAACTCATCATGACCAGCAAACATTTCAACAAAACAATTTGCATAGCCCAGTTGGGCAATCTTTTGGATACTCTTTGGGTTTAGGGTCGTACGAATACTATGCAGGATACAATGCATTTGACAGTAAGACATCACACTATACCTATTCTACTTTACCAGCTAATCACGGACTTTTTTTTTTTTTTTTTTGTAGGCAAAACGCCGTCTAGTTCAGTAAGCACGCCTATTCCTGTACATAATAGGAACAATAATGATAAAAAGGCTTCCTATCGTAAAAACGATATAAACTGAAAAAAAGTTCGTCATATACCCTCAAGTTTTTTTTTTTTTTTTTTTGCAAGTTATATACTATACAATACCCACTATGTCCCTTTATTCCCAAATCTCGAGGAATTTTGTATTACTATCATATACTACCATATATTATCTACTACCCCTTATTGTTTACTCTATCCATATGAATTAAAACTATATTTTATTACCACTTAAATCATTTCTAAAATTCTGTGGTAGTCATCCTCCACACTCAAGTATGTTTCATCTAATTTCTGTATTCTCTCTGCATCTTCCAAATCTCGAAGCACATCCTAATTGAAAAAGAGGTGTTGGTTTTTTTTTTTTTTTTTTTTTTTTTTTTTTTTTTGCAAAGGATCACTTTAATGGCTTACATAATTAAACAAATAGAGTCGTTTTTTCACTTGCAGTCTGTATGATTTGTAGTCCTCTTCATTCAATTTGTTTAGGTTTGATAATAAATATATTTCCATACAACGCTGCAACTGTCTATTTGTCAATTTATAAGATTTGCGTAATTCTTCTATTGTCTCTTCTGGAACGGGCGTTTTCAAATCTTTAAAAGCTGCATGCTCCACCAAATTGCGAAGGTCGTTTTTATCTCTCATATCTGCAAACTCCTCGTTAGGATCCTCAACTGTTATCTCACAAACCTCTGGCCTTGATTTAAATATTTGATATAACGTTTGATATAGCTTACTGCCATGTCCCTTCTTCTTATAAGGTGGAAGCATCAGAAATTGACTAGGCACAATTTTCTTAGCCTTTTTTTCGACATTTTGTACTATCGCTTGAATATATTTACCTGATTCTCATTCTTATATTTTCAGGCCAGCAGTAAAATGGGTAAGCTGTACAGTAACCCATAAAATGAAACACATTCAAATCATCCACCTTCTCCCGTTTATAAACTGTGTAAAGTTCCCATTTCTCGTCGTCAGCATCAATATAACTTGAGCCTTCAATGAACAATAAAACAAACAACTGCATGCGTGTATGGTATTCTTTAACATTTGGGTTGGAGAACGAGCTCTATCCACCAAAAATCGTTAGAGCATAACCTTAAATAGGTATCGTTACCTACCTTATAGATCTCAAACTGATCAATAGATCCATCGTCTCTTTCTTGAGAATATTCATTAATTTTCTCCCCGAATGGTTTGAAAGATCTATAGTCTCGATTGACAATATCGACAAATTGATCGTAATTAGTTGAGATGTCTTTTGGTAAATATTCTTTTAACGTCTCTAACACATCGTCAGGTTGTGTAGTATCACTGCTCGCAGAGGAGCCAGCAGGCACATACGTAGAGGAAGAACTCATCGACAAGAATGGACGTAATGATCCAGAAGCAAAGTCTAACTATTTGACTGGTTAATCAAGACTTAACGACCAGAGCTTGATCTTACTTTGATGGCTAAATCCTTGTAACCGAAAATTGTTTCGTGGTTGCCATATATCGGATAGGTGAATTCAGGCTTAAAGCTGATTTCTGATAAAGGCTTTGCAGATTCTTCGGCGCCGCTTCGAGGTTGAACTTGTAAACGCAAAAGTTAATATACAACGATTTGGAAGTGTTATAAAGATTACGCTACCCAAGCTAATGTTTAGGCTATCATTTGCATTGCTAGCCCAATCAACAAACGAAATTACTTTGGATGATACAGGATGAGGCTCTATTTGGTCTGCCATAGAAGTAGTATATAAAAATTGGACAAAAAAAAAAAAAAACTAACAGTAAACGCGAACAGAACGCGGTACTGAAAGTGTTTAACTCACCTTTACTTGTCCAATCAAAATCACTCAATGCCCCTTTTTTTTTTTGTTGTAGTAGTAGTAGTAGCAGGCGCTATATACAGGAACCAAGACCTATGGCAGAATACATCAATAAAAGTATGGGTTAATACAGCAACATTATTTATTCAGAGTTATAGGTCAACGACGCTTAAATATTCAATTTGGTATCCTTATATAAAGTCTCCCTTATGACACAGTACATTGTGTAAAAAAAGTATAGGTAGTTAAAGCCACCGCTCTCTTAAATCCTTAAAAAAAAAAAGTTTATTGAACTTTTCTCTTGATGAAACGGATGGCACCCTCTGGTGGGCCCACATGGGAGCTATTAGCATGCATTGTTTTTATTTCGCCAACGGGATACATATCGTAGTTGCGTATAAAGTAAGAGATCAAACCTTTCATTTGATGTACTGCGAACCATCGTCCAGGGCAAGCATGTCTATCATATATAGCAGTTAGTGTTGAGACTTTTTTCCTTGTTTCAATATATATCTAGTAGTAAAACTTACTTTCCCATGCCAAAAATGATATTATCATAACCTGGTTTAGTGATGGGATTCTCCTGGCCTACGTATCTAAAGCCATCAAACTCAGTTGTATCGTCTTGGTGATGCACATGCCATGTATTTATATATACTTCTTGACCTAAAAAAATAGTCAACTTTTCCTGCCTTCAGTTTGTTATAATATAATGTTGCGGTCTACCTGGCTTTACGACCGTGCCAGAACGAAGCAAAACATTTTGACGGCTTATATTTGTATGGGATAAACCAATGCTTGTCATACGAATACGAAGTGCTTCATGCATGAAACTGTCTAATTTTTCCATGTGGCGATATACTTCAGGTGTATAAATCGATCTTTTTTCAGCTATCAATAATACGTTTTCCTGTTCCTCCCGTAATGCTTCGATATATTCGGGATGTTGAACAAGTGTATAAAGAATATACGTAACTGCATCGGATGTTGTTTGAACGCCAACAATGATAAATACCAAAATAATAGTAGTTAGACTTTCAAGGTGAGGTTCATCGAGCTCATGAGGGTACTGTGTTAAGAGATAATGGAGTAAATCTTGATGTGGTTTCTTTGGATTTTTTAGACGACGCTTGATCTCTTCTTGAAGCGCGCTCTTAATTAATGATCTGTGCTTCTTGATAGCTGTGCCTTTGGAAAAGAAAAACCTGGTAATATTTATGTTAAAATAGGATAACAACGGTAATAAAGAGCTGCACTATACTTTTTGTAAATAGTATTCCATAATGGGATCATAACACGAAGTGGACTTGGCTTCATCTCTCTTCCAATATCTGCAACTGCGTGTTCAAATGCATGTATTAAGTTGTCGTCTTCACACATTTCGAGCCCTACAAATGCTGATGCGCTATATTTTGACACAAATTTTCTTAAAAAGAGAAGTAAATCTGGCACTTCAAATTCATCATCTAAAATTAACATATCAATTAGCAAAACAACCTTTTCTTTTTAATATGAAAACTGCTAGTCAACCTGTAATCTTTTGTTCAGCATCTTTAAGAAACTATGTGCATGTAATAATTTAGTAACTAAATGTAGTTATAATGCGCTTAATATTACTTGTTCAAAAGATCTAGTCGAATATATTCTCAAATTTGGAGTAAGGTGTTTCATTATGGAATCTCGAACAGTGTTTTCTGGTAATGTGAATTCAGAGGAAGCATGGAATATTGCACCACCAAGAAACTGATCAGTTGCATACAATTACAACTTAATAAGTATATCCAAAAAGGCACAATAAGATGATTAGTTTACCTTTGACTGGCTTTCAACGAAACTCAGGTCAGGGTTATTAAATACTTCTTCTGCATCTTCGGCTCCTACGACAGTGACTATATCGCCATGCAAATGCATACGAAATACAGAGCCATATTTCTTGGTGTTGGTTATAGTAAATTCCTGCGGACGCTTATAGAAATCAAAAGTAGAGCCAATAAATGGGAATTTGTATGGGATCAAGGGAGGAAGCTTTTTCTTTTCCTAGTATATGTGAGCATATTTACGCTTCTTGTATAAAGAAATGCAATTTGTACCTGGTATCGATTGTTTAGAAGGAGAACCGTTTTTATCAACCCAAGCACCACGCTTGTACCTCCAATAACTAGACCAATTTTCTCAATTTGTTTTCTATCTGTAATTAAAGACATATTATGTGTTGTATATTTAGTGAACAAAAAAAAAAAAAAAAAAAAAACTATGATGAAGAAAAAGCGCCTCGCATTTATACGCTATGACACCCTATCAAAAAAAAAAAAATATTTGTATTTCCAAATTAGGTGAAAACCCTCCGGTGCTCAGCGGGAAGTTTACAGCTTGGAAGTGAAATTGTGGCGTCCATTTACCATTGGCGATTGGTATTTGCTTACGTAGAAGCACTGTCTTTGTACAGTAAAAAACACTCCGGAACCTTGTTTAATAAACACACACATATACAAAGATTAAGATCAATAAGCTACTGAAAGAGCGTTTTAATTTAGTTTGGTAAAGAGACTACATCTTATATGCTTGGCATCAGCTGACTATCATCATTGATGAGAAACTGTCATAGATACATATTAAAATGTGTGACCATGATCGGAATAATTGGCTTATTAGCAAATCTTGGGTTTCAGCATTGAGGCATTACCAAGACTTTCTAGTTGTTACATATACGTATTGAGTACTTGTCGAAATATTGAAATACGGGTACACATGACACTCTAATTACGGCCCTATACTCAACTATCTATGCGAGGATATTCAACAATAACTCTCAACAGTCCAAGTTAATGAAAAGCCTCCTTTGGAGCGTCTTCTCCAAAGGAAGTAATCCCCTCTGAAATCAATGCTGTTTTCAATGAGCATGCTATTGCAACTCAAGTACCTACACTTACTACTGAGGCCGCTGAAACGGCTATCGAAGTTCTGGCTTCTCGTGTGCATTGGTTCTGCCTCAGTGCCTGGGGCATAAACTATCAATGTAACAATTTTGTACAGCATACACTATACCATCTTTCAGAAGGCTCTAATTGTAGGTAATATGCGCTATAAAATCCAAAAACAAATATATACAAGTTATTTTTAATGATAATAGTTTTCAATAATAATACTAATTTTCATATTTAATATCTTCATCTTTAGTTAGTTCTGTTAAGCTTCTTTTTCTCTTTGGAGACATACACGTTATATTTACCCGACCTGCTTGTCTTTTCATGTTAGCAGATATAATGCCTTCAACATTTAATCTAGGTTACTTCTTTCTATGTTTTACAAAAGAAGGTGAATGCATTGAAATACGATGATGAGATAGTGGCAGTTGTTCCTCAACCATGCATATATCATCTTTATGCCAAACTTAGCGGACCCTATCAAATATGGTGTCTATCTATGCATCTTCGATTATAAATGCCCTTAACCGAACCAGGCACTTGTGGCTTCTTATCAACAAGTTGCTCAACAACCGAAAGAGCAAACCATTAACCTCCTCAAATTCGAGTGTCTTTGCTCTCCCTGACTGGGTAACTCTTATCTCTTTATTTGACTTATACTCATTGAGCTCAACTACCTTCATCATGGCACACTATCTCCCCATATGCAGCTAATGACTCCCTTCCATATACTCTGAGTCAATCACTATATAAAAAACCTTGTATCCCTCAAGTTTCATCGTTTGGCTTGTTCATCTTCCTACTGCTTATAGTTGTCTGTATAAAACAAACTAAATATTCAATACGCAAGCGCCTTTCAATTCTGTCTATCTTAGTGTCGAATAAGTGTATTTTAATATTCGACGAGAAAGTTGCTCTTAGCAGGACGAATAAAACAGGATCAACTGTCATAGAAAAGACACCTTTCTTTTTGAAGTCTATTTTATCGCATAAAAGACAACATGTATACAATATTCAACTCTAAATAAACTTCCAAACTTCGACTACAGTGAATAAACAAACTTGATTTATTTCATATATACAAAATCTCTTTTAGTTGAAATCAAAGAAAAAGTTAAACAATCTTATTCTCTTTTTCGTCTCGTTCTCGAACACCTAAGGGTCGGACAGCATGGCCGTCATATTTTCTGGGCTCTTCTCCAAGTACAACTATTTAATTGCTGTTAATACTCGATCACTATTGGTTTGTAGTGAAGTTTACTTCTTTTATATAAAATATAACTTGTAACAACAACAAATGGTGCAGACACAATGACTGTTGCTAATCTAAAATACTCGTTTAAGCTTTAGGTCTTTTCATTAAGTTGTAATATACCTTCTCCCAGCTGGCGATAATTTGATTCCCATTGTTTTCTATGTCTAATGGAGTTAAGCAAGGGCGTCAAGCAAAATTTCTTGGACAACAACAGGAAGAGGCTTCGCTTTTAATGTCAGATTGTCACAAAAGGAAATTCAAGCAACTTGTTGATTCTATTGGACAGTGGTACAGTCAAAAAGTTTGCTCTTTGCTGTATCCCCAAACACGATTTAAATAGTGGTTCTTTCATCATAACAATATCAAAAGAGATGTTACAAATGGTGCTGTGTAACTCATTTATCTTTAATAACATAAAAGCGCAAACTTTGAAAAAAAAAAGTGCACCCCTGAAGCATATGTAATACCCATCTTAAAAATATGAAGGAAATCATTGCTATACATAGCATTGATGTATACCTGCAATTATTGCCCAAATATATTACGCAGAATGATATGCTTTTTTGTGATACTTCAGTTCTTCTTTGTATTAACTCATGCCTTGAAGCTGTCAATGCTAAAAAGGTTAATAGTACAGTTTACATACATATTTGAATAAAAGCAGGCTGAATGCTGAACAAGCTACCAGAATCAATTTGATTATAAATGACCACTATTAGCTTGCCACTTTGAAAGTTTGATCTCCTCGTTGCAAAAAGACTGATGATGCTGCCAAGTATTTCATGTCTTTAGCCACCCGCCTTTTCATTTATAGGTTTATTAAATAATAAAGATAAAACAGTATATGGGCAATCAATACTCGGTTTTAATCGTTTCTGTCAACCTTCAACAACTTAGGTAAGCTAATTGCAAGATGATTGGTCAGCAGCCTCAAAAATCAAAAAAGCACCTTCATAGACGATGATTGGCTGCAAACCTTTGTAACAGACGGTGGGTTCAGTAAAGAACATGATGGTTATTGGCTACATACTACTAACACAATTATCTGGTTTTACATGGGGATAAAAGGATTGCCGAGATCTCTTATAAAATAATTAGCAAAACCTATTTTTAAGCTTTTTTTTTTTTCTTTTTAAATGCTAAGAAGAAGTTTAGCAGCTTTTATAAGAAGAATGCATACCACTACGATTGGCGATTACGATGCTGTTAGAAGGGATATTGCTGCTTCCATTCCTACTGAAAGATACGATAAGGGAACTTTTGGTCCAAGCATGTAAATATGAAAAGATTTGTTAAACGATCGTGCTCCTAAACTCTGTTATATCTAGGATTCGTCTTACTTGGCATTCATGTGCTACTTATGACAGACACCAAAATAATGGTGGTAGTCAAGGTGGCACTATGCGTTTTCCCGAGCAATATAACGATCCGGCCAACAAGGGTTTAGAAAATGCAAGAAACGCTCTGGAACCTGTACACGAGAAACATCCATGGATTACTTATGCTGATCTTTATATGTAAGTTATTAATTATGTTTGTATTTCATTGCTGTAAGTATAACAAGATATCACTTATAGTCTGGGAGGGTGTGTTGCTGTTGAGGAAATGGGTGGTCCACATATTCCTTTTACACCCGGTAGATACGATACAAATTTCAAAGAATGCATCCCACCACGCAACAGATTACCTGATGGTGCCCTTGGAAAAAGTCACATTATTGATGTGTTTTTAGATAGATTGGGTTTAGACGTGCAAGACACTGTTGCTTTAATGGGTGCACATGCAGTTGGAGAGTGTCACAAAAGCCACCAGGGTTTTGACGGACCATGGACTCCAAACCAAACAGAGTTTACAAACAATTTCTATAGAATGCTCTTGACGCGTACATGGAAAGAGAAAAAGTGGGGCGGTCCAAGGCAGTTTGAAGATGAGGAGACTCATGAATTAATGATGCTACCCACTGATATGGCACTCTTGGAAGAACCTTTCAAGGAATATGTAGAGCTTTATGCTGAAGATCAAGATCGATTCTTTGAAGACTTTAAAAATGCGTTCTTGAAGTTGATTTCATTAGGTTTAGATAGAAAAGACGGAGAACCCAACAAATTATTGTTACCTTACCTTAAGAATCAAAAGAAATAAATTTTTTTTTTTTTTTTTTTTTTTTTTAGGGTTTTACTTTTTCTTAAACGTCTAAATGGACTCTAATGCAAACAACAGCAGTAGTAACGCATCGTCTGTTTTCATTGAGCATGTTAAACAGGCATTTTCAACAATACCACCAATTACAAAATTCATACTCTTTATACCATTTGCATCTCTCATTATCGATACGTTGATATTCCCTTTATTAAACTTGCATACAACTATTGCCAGCTGGCTTTACTTAGATTACGATAAAACTGTATTAGGATTTCAAGGTACAAACCATATCTTTCCAAACATAGAATTTCCTTTAACTTTGGAGTTTCTAGCTTTCAGATTCATACTCTACCCTTTCGCTACAGTTCCTTTAATTCAAACAATCATAACACCTTTATGGCTGATACCAGAGACATATAAATTAGAAAGAAAAACTGGATCACTCAAGTTTCTTTGGATTTTAATGACAGTTTTTACGTTTCTGCCTGGTGTTGCTTATGTCTTTTTAATGAAAGCAATGACAATCAACTGGTTTAATCAACCAAGTGTCATCTTTGTTGATTTCGTATTTAAAGGTATGACCGGTTGGGTTGTAGGTCTGATTTTCTGGTCGTATTTGCAAGAAGATAGTAACGAGGAGCAGGACAGAATGTATATAATAACCACGAACAAACATTATTCCTTTTACTAACACTTCTTTTGATAGGATTGCAGGTGCTATTCGTGTTCCTCGAAAATACTGGCCACTCTTCGTTTTTATCTTTTTTATTTTCCTTGTCCCTGACTCTTCATTTTTACTAAATATTATGGCCGCTATTACGGGAAGCTTATGTAAGTAGAGCACTCTTTCTTTTTTTGGCATCCGTAACTTAAACTCTCGATTGGTTAGATGTAAAAAATAAATTGCAGTTTTTGGTGCCCTCAGATGAAAAGTTTGCAGAATTTGAAGCCAAACCATGGCTACGTTTTTTGACAGAATCCAGCAACTATGTATCAATAGACTCAGCTGGAAATAGTTACTTGCCTATTTTCAACCCTGCACGAAACACTGCTGCCTCACCTTCGCACACCCTTAACCAACCTCCCACAAATTCTTCACCTGGTCACTTTCCTGGGCAGGGCTTCCGATTAGGATCCTCTTAAATAAACTAATTTAAAGTGTATCCGCTTTTTATAAAAATTAATGATTTATGTTGTATGATATAGAATGCAATTAAGCTAGTTCGGCATCGATAGCACGATTTCTTTCAGCTTCAATTTTATCAGCATCAGATGACCATGGAACAGCAACTTGAGACAAGACATCCATCAAATTTTCTTGTGCCTTAAGGGCTTCGAATTCCTCTTCAGTCTTGGCCAACAAGAGACCAGCAAATCCTAAAGAATTGATGGACATTTCAAAAGTCTTTCCATTGTGTTCAATAGTGGCACTTTCTTTTGTACGAGGAACCAACATCATGAAATCTTGTGTCATCAAAAAGTTGAAGGAGGCGTCAATAGGGCTAGAGTTTTCACGCAATTGTTGGAACATCGCGTCCAAGAGACCAAAGAACATTTGTGCTAAATAATCCATTAAAGATTCTTTGTCGTTAGCAGCGCGAATGATGTTGCTGTCAAGCGGTATAAGGACATGCACAAAGGGGATTTTGTTGATGGCATAAATTTGTCCAACATGACGATCGTGAATTTCATCATATAGCTTTTTGATAGGAGGTTGAGGATCCACATCGCGTCTCAAAGGAAGCACCTGAAGATGCTTATGTCCTTGGCTAGTATATCACGTCAGCTCATTTCTCTCTCTATCTTAACAAAGTCAACTCTTACCTCGCTCCAGATTGGTTACCGCAGTTGTAAAAGGCAAGTGTAGGTTGAGAATAGCCGAAATCTTTCATGACCTTGAATGCTTCGTAAATATCAGTAGGAAAAGGAGGTTCGGTTTGTTTCTTGAATTCTATCAAAAACTTAGTCATAGTCTTTCCCACATCCAATAGGCTTACCCTTTGTAACAACAAGAAGATGGTTGGGAATGACAGCGAACTTGTTCAAAAGAATGCGGTGATCGTCAAGCTCTTTGACAAGTAATGCAGGATCGGGATTTAAGAAAGGGTTGGGTTTCTCCTTTTTGTCGTCATTGGGTTCTTCTTTCTGTTCAGCAACTTTTTTACCTAGAGCAGGAACAAGTGTAATTTGAAACTGTTCAATTAAGACGGAATGAGCATATAAAGCGAGCGTGTTTTGGTATTCAAAGACTTACGTTTACGCCGTTAGACTCTTTCTCGGCTTCAGTAGTGTCATAAGAAAACAAGCTTTTATTTTCCTTGGCCGTTTCGAACTTCTGTTCTACTTGTTGAGTGAATGAGGGCATTGTCTTCTTCTGTTGTTATTATGAAATACGAAAAGGACTTCGCGAAACTTTTTTATGTCATGATTTATCGCCTGATGATAAGATCGCTTACTGAAACCCAGACACCCGTCACAGGATAATTTTTTCCATTCAAGAGGAAACCAAAATCATGTAACTTGAAGGATGTAATATTGTAGGCGTTATTACGAGTTGAAAAGTAATTTCCAGTATATAGAGTAGTGATATATTTCCATCTCTGTAGCTGCAATGTCGAGTTCGTGCAGGACTTCATCAGCCTATAATTTTCTTACAGTCATGTCCAAAAACTATTGAAAACGCGAAAAGTGGGCCATGTTACCAATGACTAAAATCAATAAAAAAAGATATAGAAAGGACAAACACTATGCTTAAAAGTTACCTGACTGAATTTTCAGCTTGTTGTCAAAAGAAGTAAATTATCTGGACTTCATTCAAATAGTCCTTGCAAACTTGGTTCTGTTTGTGTACATTACTCGTAGTAGGGTTAACGCTTAAGCTATAATGCGTAGAAAGCACAATAAAGAGTCTAAATAATCGATCAAACGCTAACAAATAAGTTTGCTTTGTTAAACCTTCGATACGTTTACTAACTAAAGTACTTGTAAACAAATCCTTAGCAAATAAATGCGTTAAGATTCCCTAGATTTGTATGATTTAAAGATTAGACTAAAAGCTTAATGACTATAAAAGCCGTATTTATCGCTGCCGAGACCTATATACTGACGAGTATATGGCTATTAATGTCAATATAAAGTTGAATACAACTTAGATCTTCCTCTAAAAGTTTAAGAAGAAGCGATCGAGTTTAAGTGCAATACTAAAAAGATAGAAAACAATAAACCCCCAACTTGATTTTAACAAAGATGTCTGTTCTCATCATTCTAATAAACTCTACTCTTGGAATTATACATATACGCCGGCAACTCCGATGATGGTTTTAATTACTTGATGAATCGTTGTTTATTGTGATCATGATTTTCAACCCTTTTTTCTTTCTTTCCATAGTGGAAAGTATCAAACCAGTGACTGTAGGAAAACGACAATCTCCTAGAATTTAGTTTTCAGTCTAATGCCTTTCATCCCAAGTAACTGCCCTGTTTTCCTGCCCGGCGGCAGCCCATGCAAACGGAGGTTGAATCTTGTAAACACACCCTTCCCCCAGTTTTTTGTTTTGATTTTCTATTTTTTTTTTTTTATTCCAACCCCTCTCCTCCCTTTTATTTTAAACTAATAGGTTAAATGTTGAGAAACGCTACTCGTCTTGCACGCCCTACCTTAACTGCCTTGGCTAGATCTACTCCTGCTGTAAGGGCAACTTTATTTTTTTTTTTTTTCAGTCATTGTTCGAATTACTAAAATTTACCCACTTCCATTTAGCGCATTAACCTTGGTGCTATTGCTACTGCTGCCCGTACTTATGCTTCTGCCAAGCCTTCTACCTCTGAAGTTTCTTCCATTCTTGAGCAACGCATTCTTGGTGCCAATTCTGAAATCGATCTCCAAGAAACTGGTCGTGTCTTGTCCATTGGTGATGGTATTGCTCGTGTTTACGGTTTGAAGAACTGTCAAGCTGAAGAAATGGTTGAATTCTCCAGCGGTCTCAAGGTAAATACCAAATGAATTGAAATTATAAAACAATGTTTGCTGATTAATGACATACATAGGGTATGGCTCTTAACTTGGAACCTGATAACGTCGGTATTGTCGTTTTCGGTAACGATCGTTTGATCAAGGAAGGTGATACTGTTAAGCGTACTGGTGCTATTGTCGATGTTCCCGTTGGTCCTGGTATCCTTGGTCGTGTCGTTGATGCCCTTGGTAACCCCATCGATGGCAAAGGTCCTCTTGACACCGTTGGTCGTTCTCGTGTCCAAGTCAAGGCTCCTGGTATCTTGCCTCGTCACTCTGTCAACGAACCTATGCAAACTGGTATCAAGTCTGTTGACTCCATGGTCCCCATTGGTCGTGGTCAACGTGAATTGATTATTGGTGATCGTCAAACTGGTAAGACTGCTGTCGCTCTCGATACCATCTTGAACCAAAAGAACTGGAACAACGGTTCTGATGAAGCCAAGAAGTTGTACTGTATCTACGTTGCTGTTGGTCAAAAGCGTTCTACTGTTGCCCAACTTGTCAGAACTCTTGAAGAAAACGGTAAAGGAACTACATTATTTTCAGAGACTATAGTTTACTAATTTTATTTGATATAGACGCCATGAAGTACACCACTGTCGTTGCTGCTACTGCTTCTGAAGCCGCTCCTCTTCAATACCTTGCTCCTTTCTCTGGTGCTGCCTTTGGTGAATGGTTCCGTGATAACGGTCGCCATTCTTTGATCATCTATGACGATTTGTCCAAGCAAGCTGTTGCTTACCGTCAAATGTCTCTCTTGCTTCGTCGTCCCCCTGGTCGTGAAGCTTACCCTGGTGATGTCTTCTATCTTCACTCCCGTCTTTTGGAACGTGCTGCCAAGATGAACAAGAACTTCGGTTATGGTTCTATGACCGCTCTTCCCATCATTGAAACTCAAGGTGGTGATGTCTCTGCTTATATCCCCACCAACGTTATTTCCATTACTGATGGTCAAATTTTCTTGGAAGCCGAACTTTTCTTCAAGGGTATCCGTCCTGCCATTAACGTCGGTCTTTCTGTCTCTCGTGTCGGTTCCGCTGCCCAAACCAAGGCCATGAAGCAAGTCGCTGGTTCCATGAAGCTTTTCTTGGCTCAATACCGTGAAGTTGCTGCCTTCGCCCAATTCGGTTCTGATTTGGATGCCTCCACTCAATTCTTGTTGAACCGTGGTGCTCGTCTTACTGAATTATTGAAGCAACCTCAATACTCTCCTTTGTCTATCCAAGCTCAAGTTCCTATTATCTTTGCTGGTGTCAACGGTTATCTCGATAAGATTCCCGTTAACAAGGTTGTTGATTGGGAAAAGGACTTCATTAGCCACGTCCACACTCAACACGCTGATGTTCTCGAAGAAATCCGCTCCAAGGGTGTCCTCTCCAAGGAACTCGAAGGCAAGCTCCGTGATATCTGTGAAAACCACGCCAAGGGTTTCTACTAAATTCTTTCAAACAACATGAATAATAATAAGGATATTATTGTAATAAATGAATAAAACCAATTTGACTTTTTTTATAGATTATTGAAAAAAAAAAAAAAGAGGGTTTAAAATTTACAGTTGTTTATTTTTCTAAAGCAGTAACATCAAAAGCTCTACATTTGGTTTTGAATACTTGTAAAGTACGTTCTCTAATAATTTCTTCAACGTATCTTTCATTGGATACAGATTGACGCTAAACAAAAAGAAACCCCCCCCCCCAAATATGAATGTCATGCAAAAAAAAAAAAAAAAAGTAAGCAACTTACCATTGATTCTTGGGTAAAGATATGATTTTTGACAGCAAAATCATCAGGGTCTTCTTGTAATTTCTTATTTTGCTTCTCAAGATCTTCGTCCATCAACTAATTGATGCTGTTAGTGCTTTGGCACTTTTGCCTTTACTCTGTAATTCTTTACCTTGAGACAATAATCAATAGCTTCGTCACGCTTAGCATAAGCTTCAGACATTTGTTTGAAGAAATCGCCACAAACAGCGTCAGCAGCAGCTTGTGATAAACTGGAGTTGAGTCTATTAATAATGTTGTCGTCGACTCGACGCAATTCTTTCATATATTCTTTTGCATAATAATGTTAATTTCCAGTTTTAATGAGCAATAGCAAGACATTGGGCTTTACCTTTGAAAAAAGAAAAGTTGAAGCAGGTGGCGGGACTAAGTGTTTTGTTGGTTTCGGACATGGTGTTGAATTAGGGGGTAGGTAAAGTTAGAGAAAAATAGAATATCAAGGGACTTCTCTACAAAAAAATTTTCGGCTCAAAGCAAGGGTGGGTCCAGTGTTTTTACACGATTTAAAGAAATTTCTCAGACGATTAAACAATAATCCTGAAGTAGGATGATCTAATAAAAATACAGTCTCATCATATTTTAAATTGGTGCCCTTTTAAGCTGTCAGTGGTATATCAGGTAATTTCTTGGTTATTTATAAGACCTTAGCTTAAATAATAGAGAAAGCCTTCTTTTGCAATATGGTGTCTTTTTTGCTCTTCATTTATATTATTATTTTTGATAAACGTTATATTCTTCAAATTTCCCTCTTCTTTAGCAATGCTTATGTTTCTTTTTCTAAAGTTTTTAAGCTTTATTTTTTATCTATGTGTTGTTAATTTTTAGTAAATATGACTACTGATAGTACCATGTTAGTTGATCTAGTAAGCTTTTGGGTGACCAAAAGATAATCCAAGGTTTCTTTTGACGTCTGGTTCACAGATATTGGAATCACCTAGATCCAGGAAAATCTATTATGCAACTTGGACAGAGCTAGAGCAAATTTTAAACCATTATGATACTAAAAACATATGTCTTTTTCTGTTGTCAATGTATAAAAATCACTAACCAATGCTTTAACTTCAATAGCTAGTTTTGATGATTGCTTTTCGAGGCGCTGTGTTTTCGGTGGCTAAATGTCTAAAGCAATATTCCTTCCACAGGATCAAAAGTTTTTTATCCTTTCTTATGAAGCCAATGTTCTGTCTATATCGTCGTTGAAAAACATGTGATTCATCTTTCTAATGGCAATAAATGTAGGTAAAGAAAAACAATGACTTCTTCGAGAAAAAAAAATGCGACAACTTTTTTCACAAAACGATTATCTTTTCAAGATAAACTGTAGCCTGAAGCGAACTTTGGTGATAAATTATATTTTCAAGCTGGCATTGCACGCATACTTGTTCTTCTTTATGCTGCTTATGTTTTATATGGCTTGAATAACTACGTGTATAAATATCTCCTAGTTGTGTGCTGCTTCAACAAATATAGTAATATAATTACATTGACCTATTGTGGATAGCAACAACTTATTTGGAACCTGTATACAGCATGTACAAAAACAGGGCATGATTTTCTAAGGTTCAAATATTTTGCACTGCATTGAGGCCACACAAAAAAAAAAAAAAAAAAATACAGCATAGTTTGATTTAAAACAAAATGTTAGATATATGGGCTAAGACGACTTTTTTTTCTTTACTTGATTTTAACTTTATTAGACAATTTCATTTATCCCACACCGATCAGACCACAATTTTAAGTGTCAAGACTCAATAGGGCATAAATAGAAAAAGAAGCGTTTTTTAAGGAGTACATAATATTCTGGCTGCTTACACAAACGTATGTGTTTGTGTACATAGAATAAAAAGTGATGGAATAAAGAAGAAGGGGTAATTAAAAGTCAAGAGAAATCTTTAACTTCTCAGGTTTGCGGTTATTGATGATTGTTTTCATTTCATAAATGTTTGGTGAGGGTATTTTGCGCTTGAAAAAATTTGACCTGTCCTTCTTCGTAGCACAGAAGAGCTCATAGAGGTTGATCAAGCGTTTAATATCATCCAATTTCATTATGAAACCAGGTAACTCAAGGATCGATTTGGGAACTTCAATACTATCAACTTCAAAGGCAGAATAAAAACCACCATCATGTTGTTGGTACAGATATACAATCATACGGTGTCCTATATCATGAAAATCTATATGTAAATATATTTTGCAATAGCAAGTAACAAATACTAAATTTACCAACTGCTTGCAATAAGACATCTTCATTGTCAATAGTATCCTTGCCGAATATGCATAATCTGAGTAAATCTAGATGTGTACCAACAGTATTGTTTTTCATATAATCTGCTTTTACTTCACAGAAGCCATTAGAACAAGAAATTTGTCTTTGATTGACAATGAAACTGCCACCATCAGGATATCTATCGCCCGAAGACTCCGTTGCTTTATTTAGCCTAGTTACAGAAAAGCTGTTAGCGTATATATTTTTTGGCATGATGATCACACGATCTTTGCGTTTGCACCTACCATCTGTACATCAGCTTCTTTTGAGGATCATGAAATATAGGATTGAGGACCGTATCAAGATAATTGGTTATTAATTCGAATTCTTTAACCACTTCGTTTATGGGAATATTGCCAGGTAACTTGTTTATACTATTTATTACATGTTAGACCTCCAAACAGAAATATTTTATTGGGTCATGTATGTTGTACTTACAGGTTAATCAATATATCAATTATCTTGGAATCCAATGGGTCGGCAGCTTCATATAAATAATATAATTTTACTTTAAGTGCTTTACGATCAGATTTTTCATTTACGCTCTAAAAAAAAAGGATGTGTGCATTTAGCAAAATCGCAATTTTTTGAAAAAGTACGTGAAAATAGTACGTGTACCAAGAATTTGTCTTTTTTTTTTCTTTGAGAAAAATAGGGATTTGCTATTTGCACACGTCGATTACACACGTGGATTGAACATTCCAAGCAAACAGTATCGTTCATAAACAACTAGAAAGCGTGGTTGTTTAAAAGAATATTATTGGTATTTCATATTTAAGGGAGGTATGCTTTTATTTACTATCAATTACTCCTTTTTGAGATGTTTCCGTAGTTCACGCGTGAAAATATCTCATGTATTAAAGTCTTAGTTACTTCTAGGCATTAGATGTCAATACACCAAGTAGATATGAATTCTTTTGAATACTAATCTGAAAGGCTATATGCAACCAAGATGTCGATATGGAATAGAGATCATGTTTTTATGCATTAAAAAAGAAGTACGCAGCATACGTGTAACCGACGTGTGCAATCGACGTGTGCAAATAGCAAATCCCGAAAAATAGAATTATGTCAAAAATTATGACGTCAGACTTCTAAGCGGTATTCAAAAATCTTAAATGATGACGAATGATAAAAGAATGCGAAAAAGATTGTGAGTATAGCCCCGTTTAAACCACTAAAACTTTTTTCTTTTTTCTCTGACAATTCACATAGCAGTTAGTTCAAATAGAGGAATCCAGCATAGCGTGAGGCTCGAAGGCTGTGATGCTGGACCCGTTATGTTTGGTACAAGGTGCGCGTAATACCCTTGGCCCTTTATTTAATGTGACTGGAGGCTATTTGAGTTGAAGGCTTTGGTTCCAGTTAGCGATGACTTTGGAATTCAGCATTGCGTGAGGCTTGAAGGCCGTTAGGCTGGACCCGCTATGTCTGATACTAGGTGCGTGTAATACCCTAGGCCCTCAGTAAAACCTGGTGGTTTTTTATCTCCTTTTATTCATCACGGTATTGATCATTGCCTTTAGGCTTTTTTAGATCATACGTTTGGTAAGCATAAAAATATGAGAAAGGCAGTTTACATAATTACTAATCACAATGTTTCGCTTTGGCTGTTTTATCTATTATTGTGCTTTTTGCAAACCTCCTTTCTTTTGAGCCCAAGGTCAAGTCCTTTTCTAGCAAAAAAAGTATGATTTTTAAGGGCATTATTACATTTGTTACACTTCAAGCTGACTATTGTGATTAATTTTTTATGACGAACTTGATCTTCGCTATGGCATTATTAAATGAAAATCTGAAACTGGCGCCACATTCTGGGTAATCTTCACTAACGAATGGTATTTCGGCTGATACTTCCAGCATTCTATTACCTTAATTTTTTTTGCGGCCGCGATCAATCAAAACAGATAATATTTCTTTTTTTTGTATAAAAAGTAAAATAATTCGTTATCTCCTTTCTGTATATTTTCCATTGCTATTAAGTTGCTTTAAAGAAATGGCTACGACATCGCTAGCACAAGAAAGCACCGCTATTAGGAATTCTAAAACACATTTACGTTGCTTTGAGTATTCTAGTAATCCTTTACTATTACTTTTAATAAGCAGGAAGTATTAAAACCCTTCTTTCATTTGGAAACAGGAAACCACACAGCAACTCCATTGGGGCTGTTTTAAGAAACTTAATTTTTATTAAATCTAAAATGTAATCTAATTTGATTTATTAGATAAAAGTATGCGAAAATACCACACTATGTGGTATAATGATCTAAATTGGTGCTATTACTTAGATTCCATGCTAGTGAATGACACATATAGAGTCTGTCAATAAGAATGGTAAAATCCTCTTTTTTTTTTTTTCACCTCCGCTTTAGAACAATGGTGAGCTTCAAAATTCAAGGGTCGTCCAGAAGTTCTCAGGGATATACGCTGTGCCTTTATTATACTTATTAAAGTAGTAAAAAGAGAAGAGGGGAGGTCGCTTCTAGAACATACTCAAATTGTGGTGGCTGCTACTATTTCAAAAAAAGCTTTCAAACACGAGAGACTTATCTGTTGAAGTATTACTGTTAAGCGGATGATAGGTAACCTGCCAAAGAATCATTGGTTAGTAGACAGGATTGCATAAGCTAAGGGTTTGGTTAATGATGACAAGAGCTTGTTTTATTAGACCCCCCCCTTAAGAAGTGAGGCTTGTCTCTTGCTGATACAGCCACGTATATAAATTACATAATAGTAAGCTTTCTTATGGCCAGAATGGGAAAAAAAAGGACTTTTAAAAAAATACAGATTGGGAGCATTTGTCATACACTTTGGATTATTGTTATATGTTTTTGTATTCTTCCCTCCTTCTTTCTTTCTTTCTCTTCTTCTTAAATATTCACACATAACACAATGTCAAATTTAATAAACAGTAGAGCAACAACAGCATTAATAGGCAATAACCATGAACAAGAAGAAGAAGCTCATTACTCGTTTGAATTACAAGTACAAAAAAAAGAGAGAAAGAATAAAATTGACTTAATTCAACTTTAAACTGCTTTATTTTAGTTTGAACGACATAAAAAAGCAATAAAGATGAATAATATGGATGAAGCTTTACAAACTTTTGTTTTACTGTAACAAAAAAAAAAAAAAAAGGGACAAAAAAAAAAAAAAAAATTCTCATCAAAAATTTTAGACAAGCAAATAGCCCTGATAACGAAATATTCGAAGCTTATATAATTGAATTTTCAGATCACATTGATCCTTCAAGGAACACAAATATGAGCAGTAAAACGATAAAGTTTTATAATTCAAAAAAGAAAGAAATCTAATTTAAAATTTGCATGCTAGTATTTTTTGCTACTTTACCTGCTTTAATACAGTCCACTATCATTGAAAAAATTGCAGGTAATCAATATAGGCTAAATAACAAAGAAATTGAATTAATTCATCTATCTACTAGACATACTTGAACAAACTGATACGCTAAGAGCATTTCAAACTTTATTCAATTATATTTTAAATTACTCAAGACATGCCTATAAATATATGGTAACCAGTATATAATTACAATAGACACCTCTCCTAAAATACATATATTAGATTCGTGCTATCAAGCTTTTAGTTCTTGGAGCCCAACATTTAAACCAAAATGAAAGTCAAAAATATATCTCTCTTTTAGTCACAGAACTATTCCCTCGACTATGCAAACAACGTCTCTTATTGACCGACAAAAACACACAACCCACTGTTAGATCAACAGACGGAAAGCAGTACATTTTATTACCTTACCCTCTCTTTGAACAATATCTTTTATTGGGTCAGCAATACTACATTGAACACCGTGAATGGCAAGAACTCAACTATTTTACAGACATTATGCTTGATGCGTGCGGATACACTAAACTAAGTCAAACACGATTCCCAAATCATTTGTATCGATTCGCTTATTTACAAGAAAAGCGTACCTCTCTTCAGATCGATGACACTTCATCCATGCCTGCATTGAATGTCATGATTGCTTTCATGTGCGAATTCAAAGCAGTAGCAGCTGAATTTGTACAATTCAGTTACGACTATTACCGCGCTGTATGTACGCTTGATAATAACACAGTATCTTCAGGGGATGAAAAATCATGCTTAATTCCTGTTTGTGCCATCAAACCTTTAGATCTAGCATCCAACAATGAAGAGGATGAAGAAGACGAAATCAACAGCAATAATAAACGAATGAATAATGGCAATCATCATCAATTTACAGAATATGAAAACAACAAGCGTCAGAAATTAGTGGAATACCCTGACCGAGGAGGAGAAGGATTAAATGCTTATTGTATGGGTGGTGTGGATAACGCGTTGCAAATCTTAAGTAAGGCGGCAGATTGTATGAGACACATTGTAGAACTATGGGAATGGGCTTCCCAGTTATCACCGGATACACAATGGGATAAACTCTACCATGGCTGGGAAGAAGGTAGAACAAAATATATATGTTACATGGATGAAAAATTAATTCTTATTGTAGAGTTTGTACGGGTGATTGAATTGTATCAGTTACCATTTGATCTTACAAATGCTGTATTATTAGTAAGAAGTGACTTAGCATTATCTTCGGTAAGTAAAAAAAAAGAGAGAGAGAGAGAGCTTGTAATCCTTCGTTACTTAAGTTGTATTCTAGCCTAATTCAAGTGGGAGCTTGGCAAAAGCATTAAAATTATCACAATCGATTTGTGATAGAATTGAAAATCATAGACGTAAATATAAAAAGGATAATGACACTGTTTTACCCTCAGAATTCGATATCCCGTTTATGTTTGCATTTCGAGTTTTGTATAATATTGGTGTGATTTATTTACTCGTTGGCAGTATACCCGTAAGTCTTTTAATAGACAAATTAGATACTCTATTTATACAATGACATGTAGCAATCCACATTAGAAGTGGCCATCATTTTATCCGTGCTTCCTATCCCAAATGATTTGGATGAAAGTGATTTTTTAGCCGATGAAGTAGACTGTAGAACAGTGGCTGCAATATTTCATGAACACGAGTTTGGTTTGATGCGTGTTACACAGGAAGGCCTTGTGGTACGATGTATTAAGCACTTAATCGTTAGCCTTGATAATCCAGCAAATAAAAGTGGTATGGCTTCTCTGGACTCCGCTTTACGTTGGGATGAAAAAGCAGGTCAAATGATTGTTCTTATGCAATATGGCTGGCACTATTGGACTTCAAGAACAAACTTTTGGCATAAAATCATACATCGAATGAAAGAAAAGAAAGCGTTTAGAAATAGAATTTTTTTAGAATATGTCTATGGTAAACCATTATAATAATGATCATAGTGGCGTCATTCTGATATCAATTGAATATGTAGTTCCTGAAATACTGCAGACATTACAACATTTACACCAATACGATCAAGTGTCGCTTGATATTATACCTCCTGAATTTGCTTTAAGAAGTGGATATCGATTCTTTACTCAACCTTTACCTCGTGGAATTGAAATTACAGAAGAAAACCCTTCTCCACAACCAATTACACTTCCTTCTCTGAGCTCATTGACAGCTCTACCACCTCCTGCGCCTTCATATCAGCCTAGATATTCAAATTCAATCTTACCAAGTATGACAATGTCGCCTACTTGGTATTCAGCCTCTACACAAAAGAATTCGCATGTTGATTGGATGTCGCCTTCGTTTTATTACAGTCGCCCTGCAACATCTGTTATGTTACCCAAAAACAATAGCAACACCGACGAGAATGATGATGCTACTGTAGACTCATCTACAACAACAACAACAACAACAACAACACAAACAATATCACCAGATATTGTCCATCGATGCCTGGAGTATCGCTTACGTAAATACACACCACAAATGACACCACAACGCATGAGGCATGTTTTACAACGATTCTTAAAAAATATGTTATCCAAAGCGAATGAACAACCTTCTTTGTAAATAAAATGGTACTTTGTAACACAAATGATTTATATAATATTAAATTTGTTGCGGTTCCCTCTCTTTTCTATTTTTACTTTTTCACCCTCCTTTTCTAACATGGTAGATACAAAGCAACGTACTACTTTAAAGAAATTAGCTCGCTGGACTCCTTCTACAACTACTTCAAGAAATCAATTCGTTCAGCCATTGAGTCAAGAAGCTCCCTTTACAATTGTGCCTCATGATAAGTTGCAGCAAGGCGGTTTATATATTTTGAAAATCAAACAAGTCAGTTTAGCTTTGTTTGAAGGCATGTACAAAAAAAAAAAAAAAAAAAAAAAAAAAAAAAAAAAATAGACAACGAAATATCGTAATAATGTAAATAAATACATATAGGTTGGGATGACGATATGTGCTGTTTCTCTATTCTACGTAAAAACCTTTTACAGTTAACAATAATATATGCATTATTCACTCTTTAAATAGGTTCTGAAGTCGAACCTCTGCGTTGGTCTGAAGCAAGGTAAAATTGCACTTTTTTTTTTTTTTTTTGAGAACAACAGCAATTAAAAAATCCTCCATATATTAGACAATTACCAGGTGATTTTGACATTTATGATGCATTTGATGATTGTGGCAATCCTCCTATTCACTTATGGTCTCGGTACTTGCGTGTAAGTGTACCCATAAATTGGTTTGCCATGTTTGAAGAAGCCAAACGAAGACAAAGAGATTGGGCCATTCAACAACACCATATTCGACGTAGTTTAGTTGTTCAAAACAACAACAGTAACGACTTTTATTACACTAATTCATTACCTCCTCCTCCTCCACCGCAACAACAACAAACAGAAGATGTTGCTTTTAATCAACAACAAAGCGTCTATTCAAATACAGATGTTTCCTCTATGCAACTCAACAGACCTTCTATCACATCTCTTGTGGCTTCTACAAATATTGTGGATCCTAGTTTAATGCTAAACGAACAACACTCTCATCATGGTGATACAAGTAAATCATCACCGTCAATTAAGCATCATCGCTCTAAGGAAGAGTACTATGTCACACCTCTAAATGAGACTAACAATAACGACGTTACACCTTCTTCTTCATTACCCAATACACCTCTTATTACACCACCCGACCTTAATAATGACGTTCGGCTTAACTCTAACTTTTCTAGTGAGCTCGACTTTCCTCATGATTCAGACCGATTCTCTATCCGATCTGATATTGTTTCTAATACCGTCGTTGAAGAAGAAAAGAAATCGCCACGCGATAATCGTCGTCAATCCGTCAAGAGAATGATTTTTGGTCAATAATAAACTTTATTATAACCATTGATTCAACAGATCTGTAATGGGTTGTTTGCGCATGGCTTTGGTTACGGGTAACAAATAAGTAGACAAATGACGACATTGATCTTTTGATTTGGTTTGATATATTTGATTAATGAATTGAATGAGGTCTGCATCTTTGTATGCTGCTGTGTTTTTAATGCGTTGTAAGAGCAGTTTTTTAAATGGCCAAAGTGAATTGTAATAAGTGACTCGTTTATGCTTTTCATCTTGAGTTGGTGCTATTCAATAAGGAAATTAGAACAAATAAACACGGGAAGGTCCGAATGTGTACCTGGTATAGAATCTAATCGAACTCGTTTCTTAGGTAATGGTGATGGAGGCTTTTGTTCTTCTTCTTCTTCACTCTCTTCATCCTGTTCAGTGCGAACACGTTTCAGGGTAGGTAAATCAACTTGTATAGGTGGAATAATAGGGGGAGAAATATCTGCTGTTACTGTTGTATCGCTCCAAAATGTTTGTCTTAAACGTTCAAGTACTTCAAATACTTCACCACGTTGAACATCAAATATGTTTTCGCATAATGGCTGAGATAACTAATTTGTTCTCTAATGTGAGCCAATGAATGAATTGTGAATGAGTCGTTTTTACCTTATTGGTGTCTGTACCATCAATTGATCCTATCGCTATTGATAACTACAACAAAGGGTTAGTATTTTTAGAGATAAAAGAGTATAGCTTACTTCTTCCAAGTTGGGACATTTTGTTTTAATAAAGGACATGGTGGTTCAATGAATGAAAAATAGAAAAATAAAAACTTTAAAGTATAACTCATCCCAAAAAAAAAAAAAAAAAATTGAAGGTTTTCTAGAATGTTTTATTGCCTTTTGAAGGTAACGCGCCTGTTGAAGAGAGTAATTGTAGCCATTTGAACAGAACAGTCAAGGGGCTTGAAATCTTATTTCATAATAGTGCAGACCCTTGTAGACGCGTATATACCCAACAACTCACCTCTATTGTTTTTATTAGGTCGCTGTTGTACAAGAACAGCAAACCGTTGTGGTGTTGTGATTTACCATAAGCTTCATTAAACGGCAATTGGCACTAGCAATAACAAATGGTATGATCCCATTTATTTTTATGTCACATGGTGTTATTTAACGTTTTATGCCTTATTGTCAATGGATTGCGCCATTTGTTCACAAACAACGAAAACCTTGTTTTTAAACTTCCGCTAAAGAAGAGATCGTCTCTATGGTTAAACTCAATTTCTTCTTTTTTCCTTTTCAATATCCAAATGAGCAACTACGATCATTACCATGGAGACGCAGAAGAAGAACGATCAACATTTTCAAGGCGCAAATCACAAGATTATCAAAGCTGCTCTGATTATTTGGATTTTCTAAGTCAATCTGATCTGCAGAACAGAAACAAGGGACGACGAGTTTCTAATAACATTATTAGCAGCCGCAGTAGTGTAGAAACTTTACATGACGAAAATTTGTCAGCAGTACTAAAAGATGATGATGAAGATAAGAGCAGCAAGAATGGCTTTTCTCTTAAAAAGTTTTTCCAGCAGTATGACTCCAGCTTATTATTAGAAAACAAATCATCTGTAGCAAGAGATCATTTAGGTATTATATTGTTAGTTCCATTAGATCGTATCGCTAACTAAATTTTTAGCTAATGAAAGAACCTATCTTGCTTGGTTAAGAACTAGTCTTTCACTTATATCTGTTGGCATAGGCGTTACCCAGCTATTTCATTTACAGCGCACTATTTCCAAATTAACAGGAGACGAAGGTGCCGACGAGCACCCACTTCGTCCCTATGGAAAACCACTAGGTCTCGCATTTATTTTGATTGGCATTATTTATCTGGTAGCCGCTCTTGTGCGTTATTTACATATTCAAAGTTCTATGACACAAGGCTATTTTCCTGCAAGTCGATCTACCATTGTATTCACAACATTATGTACTTTTACTGCCTTGGTCTTCATATTTATCATCATTTCATTAAAAAAGGATCAGTAGATTTTATTGGGTTTTTTTATTGTGACTAAAGGATCCATTGACAGCCTTCACCATAAAGTCCATGAACCTTTTTCCATAAATTAAAGGATGAACGGAGGAGATTGTATTTTTGTCTTGAACTAGACTTTTCCAAATATGTTCAGAGCGTTTCACAAAGTTGTAAGGGGTTAAAATATCAATCACTCCTACGTAATATAATTTATCTAAGGGTCTATTTTGCTCGTCACTGGATCTAAATCCACCATCATCCGCATAAAATATACACCAACGACGTCTAAAAAAAAAAAAAAGCAGTAATTACTACATGTTTTACTGTACATATAAATAGGGGCTTACTCTTCTGATGGACTTTTGGGTAGATCGGAAGTATTGATATGAACTGAATTTGCATGCCTCACTGCTCTTCTAACAATATCTGCTTTATCCTTACTACTGGCAGTGGAATAACTAAATCGACGCTCCAATGCTTCTGTTCGTGGGGTCACCATTTGTAAATGATCTCGTATTCCTTCTGTATTTCCTTTTCGTAGATCATGTATACCAACTAACAGACTATAATCCATAATATTTAACTTTTGCAAGATTTCGACATCTCTTTCCAGTTGTGTCAATAGTAGAGAGCGCTTATGTGGACCTAATTGAATTTGTTCATGCCTATCTACCCAATTTTGGTCCTTCATAACTGATCTCGGATTTTTCTTGACCTCTTCTTCTGATGTGAGTCTACCAAACAAAGAACCTTTTAAGTCGAATGTTTCATGTATATCCTTGTTGGAAGGTAGTACATTGCCCATAACTACAAAATGAATCTTCCTCCCTCTTGGTAATTTAATGCGATGTAGTCCATAAAAACGACACAAGAGAGTGTTTGGATTGTCCGATACATGTTTATAATAGTCTGCTAGTATTTTGCGCATGAATTTATGTTCAGAATGGTGAATGGTTTTGATGATAAAACGGTAGTCTCTTGAGTAATAAAAAAAGCTCCCACTTTTACCAGGTGAAGTGATTTCGCTGAGGATGTATTTGTGAGTGAGTGACATCATGTAATCAGCAGCATCTACGTGAAATTTATCTCTCAAGTAGCGAAACACCCAAGGGGCATAGTCTTTGAATTTAAAGTCGTATTTGACGCCCGGTGTGAGTTCGTTGCCTGTAATATCAAAGACAAGTTTATGAGCAGCCGTAAAATCGTCTGGTGTTAACGGTCTTTCCATTTTAGCACATACTCGTCCAACAGCAATTCGAATTCCTGTCAACATGTCATACATGAGCTGATAGTTTCGATGTCCTTCTCCCACTCTTGTTCCAATGGTATTTATCGTATCGTTATCGTTGTCAAGATCATCGTCGTCGTCGTCCGCATAAGTCTTGCGTTTTCGGGCTAATCTTCTTTGTCTGATATCTTCTTCTAGCGCGCCCTTTTCTGCATTGCTTAAACTACCCAGATTTAATAATCGCGCAGAAGAAGGGGACTTTATAACCACTGAATTGACTTTTGTGTCAATTGAAATAGGTGGAGGTCTTTTTGACGTCTTTAAAACAACTGTCTCATCGTTAGGTTCTTCTTCTTCGGGTTCTTCTTTGATTTCTAGTTCCTCTGTATTCTGTGGTTCCGGTTGCTCTGGTGATGTTTGGGGTTGATTATCTGATTTCTTATTATGTATTTGATCGTTCATAACAACCACATTTTCTTCTTTTTTATTTGTTGTCTTTATGACAGCTGTTGTTGTTCTTGTTTCCTCTTCTTCTTCGGGCCTTACTGGAATCATATCAATTGACATTTTTTTTTTCTTGGTATAAAATAAATAGTAGAAGAAGAAAAAAGAAAAAAAAAGGAATTCTTTCTTTCCTTTTCTCTACTAATTACTGAAAAGTATAGTATGCGGAGATTGTAATACATGTTTTACACCTTCGGACAAAAAATAGATTTGGTGTACAAATCATCATTTGTGATTTCTGCAAAATCGCACATTTACGATATTTTGTTGTACAATGCGTATAGTATGTTATCAAATTAAATGACGTTATAAGGGATAAAAGCTAAACCATGGTTACTTTTTTTTATTTGTTAGATCCAAGTTTTGAATACTACTACTATTAAAATCACCCAGTGAGTTAGTACCACTTTTGTTCCTAGCCATGTTAAAAACAGTAAAAAAGTATGAGTGTTTGAAGAATTACGTTTTTAGTATACAAAGTCGTTTGAGGTAATTTAAGACACAGTGTTAGGAGATAAAAGTTAACATTCACTAACAATCTGCAAGGTAGAGAATGCTGGCAGTACTAAGTATCTTCAACAATAAATCAAGCAACGTCTATTACTTTAACGCTTTTGGCTTTTCTGCACGATTTTTATGGTTGTCAGTTGAGTGTATACAGCCACCTTCATGAATGTGTTGAAGAATTTAGGTCACAAATAGATTGGCCTACACTTCTTTATTCTGTTGGTAAGTCGGCAGGCGCGCACAAAGATTTGCACAAACACATTGATCTCAAAATATCTAAAGTATCTCGGCGGCACATTATTTCTAAACAAAAGGCTGTCTACCTTACCATTTACTGCTTCAATCAAGACATGAATTATAGTGTAAACGACCATGGTAAGTAGAATTGTATGAAAAAAAAAAAAAAAAGGTTTGTCTTGGCTTCTTTATATGATACCACTGCATGTAATCGTCTATTCAATTAAACAATACTTTAACGCTTTATAATATAATCTCGGTAGCGTGTTCTTATTTTACTTGACTACAGTTTCGGCGCGTATCTTGATGCACTTGTGACAAATCAAAATGTAGACAAAATTCATATTTCTCTGGCAATCTTCCTGCTCTTTTCACACAACGATTGCACACTACATAACAAACAGAAGGAACAATTTTAAAAATAACTGGCAACTTTCTTTCGGGATTTTTTTTTTTTTTTTCAACTAAACAACGGAGGAATTATTATTTCTTTCTTTAAAGCAAGAGGGAGCGGTATTATATAGTAATAACATTGAATTTTTGGAAGAAAGTTCCTGATTATTTACATCAAATCCAAACTGTAATTGTGTGATTCGTGACTACTGCAAAAACTATAAAACAAAAATGTGTATCGCCACTCAGTGACAATTATATTGCTTCTTGACTATAATTGCTCTTATATTGACAAGCTTACATCTTCTTATTATGACCTGCATTCATATGAAGTATTTTATGTGACTTTATGAGTTTCTCTCATATCTTTTTTCTCTTTTTAAAGCCATTAATGCATTAACTGCCTACCCAAGCCCTAGAGGAGGGAGAGAATATTAAAAAAAAACTCCAGCGCGTGTAAAAAATCGTTTTTTGTTAGAGAATAATAATGCCCATTTTCGACGACATTTATATAAAAGAATGATTGTAAAGAGATTATTAATGTGTATTCATATACAATTTATCTTTTGAAGTGATAAAGTCACCTTATGCTATTTAAGCAGGCTCATTATTACACGAAGACGTTTATTTTTCATAAATCAGAATTCAGTCTATTGCATAGGCTATGTTTGATGTTTATCTCAAGTACCTAAACACGTACCTTTTTGATTACTTTACCATTGAAAAAAAAAAAAAAAAAAGTGTAACATCTAATATTTGCGAATAACGCAATTGGACTATTTTCTTGAAAAAAAAAAAAAAAAAAAAAAAAAAAAAAAAAAAAAAAAAAAATTTTTTTTTTTTTTTTATGTGTATATACAAGAAATGAGCAATAACAGTAGAAAAAGAAAGTCGACAGTATTAGAGAAGCCTAACAAAAAGAACAACATCAATGGCTATACAAGTCGTTTTTTGATTGATGGAGAAAGCCCCATTACGCCTCATCCGGAAATAATAGAATTAAAGAAAGAAACTAGCGGAAATCAAGGCGCAGGTAGACATCGATCTGTTGATTTAAAGGGTCTTGTGTTAGAACTCATTGACGATATTTACCCTCCTTTAATTTGCCCTTCTTGCTTTCATACAAGTGATGGGCGTGCTGATGCAGATCACCACTTGAAAGAAAAGCATCATGGTGAAAAACTCTTTAGCTGTGTTTCTTTTCCTTGTGAACAAGCATATTCTTCAAAAGCTGGTTTGCGATATCACGTTGAACATAGTCATCAAATCGCGAATACAGAAGGCATCACAGCGTACATATACATATATAAGGTTTTGATTTATACTCATTCTGTTTCTTATTTTATAGTTCATCGTCCAATAAAAACAATCATAAAAAGACGTCTATTAGAGCGACCTTGATGAACAACAATACAACATACGAACAAGAGAATAAGAAAGAAAGACGAAAGAAACCAGAATTATCTGAAGAACTAGGAAAAAAACTGGAGTCAATTTATCCATTACACGTTTGTCCTGCCTGTAAGAAAGAATTTAAGAGAAAAACACACGTTGTAAACCATTTGGTGGAAGAACATCATGGTCAAGAACCATATAAATGTATTGTGAAAGATTGCAAACGTACCAAAGCTTATGCTACAAGAGAAGGCTTAGTGTACCATTTAATCAATTACCATGACCAATAATAATAAATGAATAAATAAATAAATAGTAGCTATTAACACTACTGCTGTAGTAGTAAAGCTGTGGTTGATGTTGTTCTTGCCATGACTAATAAATCTGTATGAAAAGAGGACATTGAATTGGCTAGCCCATCAATACCTATTCTTGTCAATTTCCTCACTGTCATTTCCCATGCAAACTTGAGTGTGGTGAGTAATGGATATCCTCGACTCATACAGTAAACTATGCCCGCTATAAAAGTGGCTTCTGCACCCACTGAGTCCGTCACTTGAATTTCCTCTAATGCCGAGGAATGAAAGATATCCCCTTTAGATAAACATGCAACTCCCTGAGTTCCCCATGTACAAAATAAAATGGCACTATTATATTGTGTTATATATACATCTTATTTGAACGATATACTTGCATTTTTTTTTTTTTTTTACCCAGGTCTACATCTTGCTTGGAAATCTTTTAGAAAATCTTCTGCTTCATCATAACCACGTTCTTCAGCATATGACTTTGTAAAAAACATCACATCACCCTATAATATAAACATTAAGTCTTCCTATAAATATATGGCATTTATTTTATTGTAATAGTTACTCTTGTTAATAAAATATCAATATGATGTCTATCTGCTTTATCTAATTCCACAGAAATCTTTAAAGCATCTCTCCACCCTTCTCTTGTAGCTTTTAACTCGAGCCAATCGATTTGAGCAGCTGTTTCGTATACATTGCGTCCTTCAAAATGAACCCAAGAAAAAGGAGGACGACTATCAAACTCAAATGCCATTGTTTTTGTTAATCCATTCATTTCTATCTTTCGTACAAACTCATCTTTTGTAATATCTTGTGCCCTATTATATGTGTAATATATTAGGGAAGCTGAGCAAAATTATATAATATGTACAATGGGGGGGGAGAGTTCTCACGTATTATGGGATATCACAGTGCGTGAATTAGAACGTGTTGATTGTATAATAAAAGCAGAAGGCGTAGGTGATTTTCGCTGGAAACAAGTCGAGGTTCTCACACCTTTGGATTCCAATTCTGTAAATAATTTATTGCCACTACCTGTTCCAACAGAAGACATAATAAAAGGTATTATTTTAGGGAACTGAGCGAGAATACTTGCTGTCTGTACACCACGACCTCCACATCCTTGCTGATGTTTATGAGGGGTCTTTGTTGTTGTATCTTCGTCAGGAAAATCATCGACTGTCAAGATAGTTTCTTCGTATATTTGTCCGACAATCAATATATTTATCAACTTTTGCTTGCTATGAATACTTGGCATACTGGTATCGTCAATAGGTGTTAAACAGAGATCTGAAGAACTATTTGTAGTAATTGTAGTTTGACTTGAGTTTGTAGTAGAAGCTTCATCAAATGGGTGTTTTCTGAGCTTTTTACTAATATTAGGAAATGAAAACATAAAAAAAATATAAAAAGAAGCAACCCTATATTGTTATGTATCAAGTATTATGTATGTTGTAAATTGGAGTCTGTCCACGTGAGGGTGATCCTAATAGCCAGAAAGTGATGTTATACAAAAAGTGTCAATCCCTTTCATCCACTTTAAAAATAGAAAAAGATATACATGGCCCCAATCTAAATGTACATGTATATTTGTGCCTGCATACAAACAGAAGTTGCTTATTGTTTGTCTGATCTGAAACGACTCCTCTTCACTCTCCCTTAAAACAACTATGTAGAGTTTTCGAATTTTCTATATTACATGTATATCGAAACCTGGGTAAGAAGGTAGCAGAACAAAGCAAGTTAATTATGTGCATATCTTTTGTAAGTTTATTTGTACTATTATTCTCCTAAAATTCTTTTGGTTTTATTGCTTTCACCGTACTTGAATCCACCTAACGGTATCCCTTCTTTTTTTCGTCTGATCACTTCATTTTCAGCTTTGTCTTTAATTTGAGTAGCTGTTCTTTGTCCGATAAATGGTGGTACAGCAGCTATTTCAGCCCAGCTTCTCTTTTCGCCTTTTAGCGCCAAAACCGCTTCTAATGCTTGCAGTTCCTCTTCTGTCCATCGTTTAATAGGCCTTGCCCTTGCTTTAGGTATTTTGCGCCGTTTTCCTGATTCTGTAACGTACATGTCTCTTTGTTTCATTGCCCTTATATAACTCGAGTCTGTTCGGTCGTGTACTTCGACCAGTCCTCTCTTTTTTAATTCTTTTTCGAGAGTTTGTCTATGTTCCACGAGCTCACGCATTTTCGCTGATAACCCATCCATTGTTTTGTCTATTGTTTTCAATTGTCTGATAATTTCGTCGGTTCCAATTGTTGACGATTGAGCATCACTCTGCGCAGAATCAGCTTCATCAACCTCATGAGAAACTTGAACTCTCACTTCCTGGGCAGCATCCTCATCCGTATCGTCGGTGTCGTTGTCAACGTTCATAGCTGCAGGTTGTGCGTAGCTCTCATCGTCTGAGTCGTCCAAGAGTTGATCCTCTTCAACTGAAGCGTCATTTGTGTTTGTAAAAGAATCCACACTCATGAGTCTCGAGAAATTTCTGCGTGGTTCATCAGTAAAGCCGGCTTCTTCAGCTGTTAAGACATGTGCGTCGTCTTGGGGCAACATCGGATTTATTCCCTTTCTCTTTCTCAAAACGGGCACTCCTTCCTGTTTGGTTTCAACTTCGGGTGCTTCGTTGTCGTTATCTTTTTCAGAATCAGAATCGAGTGATATTATTTCATGATGGATTGCACCCGGTAACTCGTAAACATCTTCATCACTTGAAAATTCACTAAATGAAAAAAAGGTTTGGCTTATGTTTTTTTCTGAGTGTTTTTATAGATCTAATACATTACGTTGGTTGATATTCGGGCTCTGTACGCGGTGTATGGTATAACTCGTCTTCATCCTGTTCATGCTCTATAGTTCCGTTTTCCCCAGAATTGCTGTCTTCGTATGTTTTGATGCTCATTTGTACCTAGAAAAATAAAATGAAACTGTGAGCATTTACATGCTGGGCAGTTAACGATGCAACTTTTTTGTACCAATCTGTATTTGATGTATTGAGTCAAGTTCTCATCGATTTCGTTTACATCTACTTGGGATTTGTTTGCAAGTTCATCGTCTGTCTTCCGATTGAGCTAGTAATATAACATGTCAAGTTTTTGTTCAAATTAAAGACAGTTTTGGTTTACCAAATCGACTAGTTTTTGTTCCTCAGCGAGTATTGCCTCATGCCATGCAACCGCTTTCGGGTTTAAATAAAGAAGTTCGCTATTTAAAGTAAACACTTCAGAAATGAAATCTCTGCATTTTGTTGGTTCTTTGTACACCTTGTCTCGAAAGAGGCTCAGTTTTAAGCCAAAATACAGGTCAATTTCCTCGGTAGTATACGTATCAAATGGGACAACGTATTTGAAAAAGATATTAGTGCAAGTTTGGTATTCTATGCCAGAACGGAAACAAAAAGCAAACGTAGCCAAGTTGATCAAGTTCACACTGTCGTTGACAAATTCCTCACCACCAGGAATGTACTGATTCATGATGTCGCGATCAAGAAATAAATTTTCACCAATCAAGTCGTCTTTTAAATCTATTGTTGCTGTTATGTAAATAAAAGGTATAATTATAGCTTAAATTTCTTACGTTGAAGTTTATTCGAGTTTGCGATAAGCTCATGTTCATCCACTTCTGATTCAGTAAGCTGAATTAGTATAGATTGTGCAATAGCAGCACACGATTTCAAAGTTTCTTTATAGTCAATGTTCATTCAAAAGTAAAGGAAAAGAAAATTTTGGACTGCTATATTTGTAAACATAGTAAATCACGACTACACCCTGCCATTTATCATTGCGTGCGAAAGTATCATAATTTCTAGCCGGATATGGCGCTTTTTGAAGCATTTTCTTACCCGTATTTAATTCTCGTCCATAGGATACCTGAATTAAGCCTGAAAGCATGTGTATAATGGAATACTGCCTAATGCAGGTATAAAAGAAGAACAATAGGGAATGTATGTCTGTTATTCCGCGTAACTTTTCCTATGTTGATCCTCCTTTTTAATGCTTCACCTTTTAATGTTGCATAAAATCTTTATTGAAGTAATCAAATTTCTGGCTATTGCTTCTCACTGTAGCTTACACTTTTACTTTCGCTGAGAGTCTTCTATTTCGTGTTACGTCTAGATAGTTTGACAAGTTAAGTTTTTAACATCTTTGCTTGAGGTGAATTGCCTATACTATATTTCTGACAAAAATTTGAGATTGGCCCAAATATACGGATCTTGTTTTTGGAGAGGCTACAACAAAAAAAAAAAAAAAGAAGAAGAAAAAAAAAAGGAAGGGGAAGGGATACTCAAGATACTGCATGTGCCCTGTATTATCTTTCTGTCAAGATTACCTATGTATTATGTACATATTTCTTTTTCTAATAATAACTAGTACGCGATCCAAGCAAGAGCAGCAAGTTTTATTATGGTGACTTTAAAGCTAGTGTATTTGCTATGAGTACTAGCAGAGCATGAGTACGAATATAACAACATTTGAAGCGACTGCGCTCGTCATTTTTTGGGATGCGCATGTAAATTAATAAACAAAGTACTACAATACCAATAACACGGTTTAGTACAGCCACCACAGAAATGTAACAGTGAGCTAAACAGTACATGCCAACAGTTGCGTAGATCCATATATTCTATTTGATTCAAAGAATCAATAAAATTCAAATCCAAGCTACTTGAAGATTTGTAGATAAAATTGAAACAATATAATAAATTATATATGATTAACAAGGTGTAGCCATTCACCCTTACATCAAAACTCGATGCGTTTCTTTATGGCTATAGATTAGATAATAGTCTTGAGCTATAGCAAGACTATCTATTTGTTTGTTTCAATTGGTGGGCAACACTACGCTTTCTTTTATGAGCGCATGTTCTCGCATGTGGTACATTAGATCAGTTTTCACTTGCTTCGCCGCTCCATGCCGAGTTTGTTTTGAGAGCTCAACTGACATCCAAAGTAGAAGATCATTGTATCATTGAGGTTGCACTAATGTTGACCAACTCCCGGCTGCTATATAATAATTCAGACTCGCCCTGACATGGGGAAGAGCTTATTTATTACCCTGATTATTCAATCCATTGAAACGTTTCAGCTTTTTTGCGTTCCTATTCTTTGGAAACGCGCGCGGAGTTGAACGCACGGGCCTCAGGCATTTTGGGACAGCCAAGTATCAATAGTTGTGCCGAAAAATATATGGCATCATTGCGGGTGCTATAGATAAGATTAAGGCGAACGTCGGCCGTGACAGTGAATATGCCCAAATCGATACGGCTAGCTCTATTCCGGGATCGGCAGATCTTTTATAATTGCAAGCAGTGAAAAAAGTAATGTCGTGTCATTGTCGAAAGCTGGATATGGCATTCATTGGATAAAGCGCTATAATATCAGTATTTTTGCTGTTAGTATTCTTACAAGTTTCTTACTTGTATATCATGTTCAAATCAACTTTCTCTCGTATATTTGAAAACACATGTAGTATTTATAAAGTAATACTGTAATTGAGCACGCTAACTATTAGTTAAGTATAACTATGGCCTATAATTTGAAGAGCGGTTGATGAATGTGCCGTAAACAAACCCTCTTGGGTTTTATTGGATTTTAAAAAAAAAAAAAAATGAGGAGAATTTTATTCCCAATGCCTCACTTAGTTGCTACAGGCTTTAAAAATCGACAGAGGGGCAGTAGAACTGATCGAGTTTCTATTTTTGCTTTCTTGAATGCGGTCGATGACCCTTAGTGCTGGGTGTTATGGAAGTCCGCTTGAAACTGATTCAAGAATACTGTTAACGGAGGGCGGTGAATACTTCTACCGCTATTGTTAAAGCATCGATATAAAGAGGAGGGCGGTAAAAACACGAGGTTTTAGCATATGTAGAATAAAAATGCAATAACATGGCTTCTGTATGCAATTATTAGATCAAAAATTTCTTATTATTATCAATTGAGCATTTGAATGTGTTCACTCACACCAGTATAAATTTATAACTCTATAAATGTAGTGTCAAACTAAGTTCAATTCCCCTAAGATCAATTTCCTTATATGTGTGTTTTCCGCTTGTATTACACATGGAATATAAATGACGTTCACATCTATAAGTCTATTTCTTCCTGAGCGTTTTTTAATTGAAGCCATTTGATAAGAAACTTTATATTAAAAGCACATGTAAACTGCAAATAAATATGTAGCAGTTTCTCATATCAGTAAAGTACAATATATTCTGTGAGGGAAGGGAGTGGAAAGTCTTTTTTATCTTCACTACAAACATACTGACTTTGGTGCCTTTTATTATTTAGACTCTCCGGACATAGACACTATATTGGATATATATATATATATATATATAGCAGTATTATGCTAAACCTGTTTTACGGAACGATATTTATGTATTTAAATGCAATGTCTGCTATAAGTAAAAGATCTGCAAGAGTATAGATTGTGCATTTCAAGTTTTATTCACTTTATCACCGGAAACTAAACCCAATTAACTTTCGATGAATATCGCTGTTATTGCTCTATAATGTTGCTTTGCAGTGATGTGTAAAATACTGCTATCGGCCAATTAGTAACTCTTTTTATTAGCGCCAAATTCCATAGTTTTAACTGTTACATCAAGGTTACGGATCTGAAAGATGCTAAGCGGTTACGCAATGTCTACTCATGGTGTTACCCTTCGTCGAATCCCAAAAAAAAGGGAAGGAATGTTTCAAAAGAGTTACTGTTACATATCCAACTTTCCAGTTTGGTGTCAAGAGTGAAGATTTCAGAAGAGTATTTACTGCGGCAGAGACACGACTGTTAGCCATCGAAATTTCCAGGCAAGAAAGTTGTTGTATTTGATCCAAGTGAAAAGACAAAGCTCATGATTCTGCCAAAAAAAAAAAAAAAAAAAAAAAACAACTATAACAACTGATTTGCATGTAGTTAAACAATACAAATAGTGCGAGTCAGAATGTACATCTCTGTAGAGCGTTAGATATATGGCTTGGCCGTAATACAGTACCTGGTAGTTAGCCAATCAATGGGCCAGAGTATTGGCCTACTGTAGATATTAGCATATGACATTGATAAACATGATCAGTGTAGCAGTCTCAGACAGACAAGTAGATAGGAGAAGGTGTTGATCTAGCAATCATCAAAATGATCTTCCAAATATTCTTGATAGGTTTCTACGGGACAAAAGACTATAGATCGTTTATTCTTATTTCAAAAGTCTACTGCAATAGGGGTAGTTGTTTAGTCAATTTTCTTATATGGGGATTGGTTCCTGAAATGATTTTCCTGGAATTACGGGCCCATATGGTTTTAATAATATTTTATTTGTAATCTTGATTTCAGCTTACGTATTTCAGCTTATTAAAATCGATATAGTTTGTTGATATTGTGTTCTTTCCTCCTCCTTTTATGTCTATATTGACCTCTTTAAGGTATTGAGAACACCTTTCTGGAAAAAGTCAAGTGAAAAATACATGTATAGAGCTTATAAAAAACGTTTCACAACAGCATGAATTATAATTAAATAACGCATTCTCAGCATTCAATTTTTTTTTATATTAAAACGAACTGTTTGGTTATCGCGTATTAAAAAAAAAAAATTTTTTTTTGGGAAATGCGTGTTTGATAGTAGAAAAACATGAATGCGCTTTAAAAGTAGGAGGATAATGAAACGCCCACTACTATTTTTAATTATAGTTGACTACGCTTTGTAAATTCTGACAAATAGCAGCTCTAGTTTGTCAATGCAACCAACGCAATCTTTTCAGCCGGTTCCATTTACGGTTAAATCTACGCTGAATCAGGATCAGCATTTGATTTCTTTTTTTTTTTTTTTTGGGGGGGGGGGGTTTCGTGGAGAAGGAGGAAGCGAAGTAAAGAACTAAGCTTATAAATACTGCTCCAATTTCCTGTTTTTGGCCCCCCCCTTTTTTTCTTCTTTCTTATTATACTTTTCTTTATGAAAACCCTATTTACAACATTCTATTTGTTGCTACTAGCACTGCTGGTTCAGTCCAACCAAGAAGAAATAGTTCGATCAACTACCTTTAGAACGCCAAAGAACGTTGCTTTTGCTACTATTGGTGGTGGCCGTAACCATCACATGTGGGTTTTTGAAATTTTAAAAGAAATGAACGAGAGAGGACATAATGTTTCTTTTTACTCCAGAGTAAGGAATCAAGACAAAAAAACATTTGCGAAAGCTATGGAGTCTTCTAACCTTCAATATAGGGTGATCAATTACCATTTGCAAAAGACTTCACTATGATCAAAACAAGTCAAATCGGAAACGAAGCACAACTCTTGGCTCAACCACCTTTTATTAAAGCGGTTACTTCTAACTCTAGAGACCACAGTGTTCTTACATTGGCCGTCATTGAGTCTGCCATGCTCGGTTATACCAAAGGTACACTCTTTTACACTTTCTCTTGGCTTCCATAGAGCTCACTGATTTTTTTTTTTTTTTTCAGAAATTAAACAACTCCAAGAGTTTTTCTCAAGAGACGAAATCGACACCGTCCTTTGTGATGCATTTTTTGTGGCCTGTGTAGACGCCGCTATTGTCGCTAAGAAGCCTGTTGCTATCACATTCACTTACGGTGGATACTACGGTAAAAATAAAGATCTTAATTTAAGCTTGCGTGTATTTAATGCGTATTTTATATAATAGATTTCTCTGCACCTTACATTAACAACAAGGTTTATGATTCTGCACACCCAACTACTGAAACTGAATCCATTTGGCGTCGTGCCTATGCCATGTTCATTAAATATCCTTACCATCGCCGTCGCCTTGCTAGAGCTATGAAGGACGCCCATGCCGTTCAACGCCAACTTGGACTAGAACCTACCCTTGACACTTCTCACGAGCGTTACCGTGATGTCTTGAAGCTTATTAACAATGTCTATGGTATTGAACTTGCTAGACCTGCTACCCCTATGGTTCAGATGGTCGGTCCTGTCATGTCTCAATCATACCCTGTTTTGGATGACGAAACCTTGGCTTTCTTAAACGACCGTTCACGAGTATGCTACATCGGTTTTGGTCAGTTTGCATTAGCTTCACCTCTTCATGCGGAATTTATTCTCAGATCGCTCTTGACACTAAAAGAACAAGGCCATGTTGACGGTATTATCTGGGGCCGTGTGGCTATTAATCAGCTTCCCGAGAAGATTCAAGTAGGCAACACTACATGGACACGCGATGATCTTTTAAATAGCCCTGACATTCGATTCATGGACTGGGCTCCTCAATTCGGTATTCTCCAACATCCTTCCACTTCCTTCTTTATTTCTCACGGAGGCGTTGGTTCTCTTCATGAAGCACTTTACAACCGTGTAAGAATCTTTGTCTTCCCATTCTTTGGAGATCAGCCTGGAAATGGTCGTGGTGTTGAAAGAACAGGCTTTGGACGATTTGTAGATAAAGACTTTATGGAGTTTGATGAAGCCGGTTTCCAAAATTTGCATAAAAAGATGTATGAAGTGGCTGTCGACCCTACTGGTGAACTCCAAGCAAACGTAGACCGCTTCAGTGTTCATATCCAACTCAATGCTGCTAGTTCAATTCCTAGAGCTGCTGATCTTTTAGAAGAGCAATTATTTGCAAGTAATGAAAACGGCGTTCTGTACCATCGTCATAGTGTTGGCTATGATATTCACTGGATTAAGAAATACAACATTGATGTCTTTGCCTTAGCTGCTGGTATTGTACTCGGTATTTCAGGTTTATTAGGATTTTTGTACGTTAGTCTTACCCGAAGCTCTAATGCTACTAAATTAAAGAAGGCTTAAATCACACATGTATCTATATAAATTCTTCTTCTTTTTTTTGTTATTCATTTATTAAAATTTATAAAATTTATTAAAGGGTATAATTTCTTTACATAGAAATATACATCTTAAGCAGATGACTTTTCTTCATAATCGTATTCAACTTCATTAGGTTCGTTATGACGACCAATAGCATCGTCTTGAACATCAGTAGCATCGTTCTTGCCGTGGAAGAAATAGAAGAGAGGAGCACAAACACCCATGGCAATGGCAATACCAGTGTACATCCACTTAAGCTTAGGATTATAGGCGACAGAGACAAGAGCAAAACCGAGGATGGAACCAATACAGTTGGTGAATAAGAAAGTAGCCATAACAAGAGACTTCATCTTCTCGGGAGCCTTCTTATAAGCGTATTCAAGACCAGTAATAGAGGCAAAGATTTCAGAAATACCAATCAAAATATAAGCAGGAACAATCAAACCAGCAGAAACATCGTTCTTGTTGGTACCGCTGGGGTTTTCATAATAAGGACCAGTTTGATAAATAAGGGTTTGAATACCAGCGGCATAGGCCATAGCAGCAGCAGCGAAAACAAAACCCCAAGTAATACGCATAATAGGACGGAAAGCAATACCCATTCTACGAAGACCAGGATAGATGATACGATCCATAATAGGAATAAAGATAACAAGAGTTAAAGGATTAAGATTTTGCATAATATCGTTGGGAACACTACCGGTTTGCATAGTGGCAGTCATAGAAACCATGTTGCTAGACATTTGGGAGTAACACAACCAATAGATAGGATACCAACAGAATACCTTACAAGCCTTAAATGTACGACGGAGTTCATCAATGAAAATGTCATCCCAGGTTACTCTAGTAGCAAGTTCGGGATTATTCTTGGCCAATATACTAGGCTTACAACCTTCAAGACCATGTTTGAATGAGAGACGGATAATTTTGAAAACTTCAATAAAGATAGAACCACGGGGAGGATTGATGACATAAGCCTTTTTGCCAAACAAGACAATCAAGATACCAGGAATAAAGACAAGAGTGGGTAATGTGAAAGCAGCCCAGAAACCGACTTGTTGTTCAAGGACAATAGTAGTAATAGCGGCAAGAGAACCCATGTTAATACCCCAATAGAAGTAATTGAATAGTTTTTGATAAGTAGCTTGAGGAGAGACAATGACACGAGTGACACCAGTAGATTGAGAAGCGGTAGTGTTGACAGTAGGAAGATCACCTTCATCAACACAGTGTCTGGAAGAAGACTTGGGCACAATGGTCTTGATGTAGGGCTTAGTGGCACCATATTGTTCAGCAACAAGAGGAGAAACATTAGCTTTAATACCACCAGTAGCAAGACCGATAATAACAATGGCAACAATAAAACCAGGGAAAGTGGCGCCAGAAGTGATGGCAGCAGGAATAGAAGTAAGAGTCAAAATAAGCAAACCGACAAAGTAGATGCAGGAAAATACCAAGATAGTTTTGTACTTGCCCCAGTATTGATCGGCAATAATAGCACCAATGATAGGAGTTACATAACACCAGAATTGGAAGAAAGTGTTTAATGCAGTAGCAGTCTGTTGACCTTTACCCATTGCACCAGGCAATTCAGCAGGATCTATCCGAAAGATTAATATTTAATGTTCCCTTTTTATAGAAATGGTAGGGACTTACAACTTTCGGGAGCAGGATTTTGAATGTAGTTTTGGAAAGGACCTGTCAAACCATAGTAAGTGAATCTTTCACAGAATTCAATGAGAATGACCAAATAGGCAGCTTTAGGAATATGATCAGCTACTTCTCGGAGAGTCTTGTAATCCTCTTCAGTAGGTTCAATGAGAGCATCATCATTCTCGTAGATTTGGAGCTTGTCTTCGGTCTGTTCAATTATAGCAACGTCTTTTTTATCTATTTCAGTCATATTGATTGATTGTTTATAAAGATAGAATGAAAAAATAAAATAAAATAAGCGTTTTGATCTGTTCTCTTTTATACTGCTTTTAAAAATCAACGATGCCGGTGTTTCAACTATTTCCAATTTTTCTAATTTTCCTTTCTTTCTTTGATTTTTAGAAAATTTCCATGTCTTACTTTTTTTTTTTTTCAGACACAAAGATAAGATTGCCCATTGCACCATTATTGAAGAATTGAGAAGAACAGACGCGAAAAAAAAATTTTTTTTTCGCTTAGACTCTTTTCCAAGAAACATTTTAAGAGTAGATCATATCTTTCAAATATATAGGAAAAACGCGGCCAATGAGTGTGTAACAGGGCATCTACGATCAAATCAACTTTAAATTCTGGATATCTATAATAACGGTAACACGAATCATTCGACCCTTTTATCTTTAAGTGAACCAAAGAAAGTCAAGAAGGCTGGTTAATAAAAGGCAAGAAATAACAAATCAAGAAAAGCCTGGTAATATTTAACCTCGTGATACTTCTATTATACGACAATAAAAAAGTGAGCGAATATCACCATTATTATTATAATTAAATTCATAAAAAAAGAAGATGGTTTCATTTTCCTTGTGACAATTTAAAGAGAAATTTCTATAAACTGCAATAACAGTTTATGCTCTTTTTATGCGCCTGCGCCAAGTTATGTGTGTTTTCGTTTATAAAGTGTACACACTTTTTTTTTTTTGAAAAAGGCGTATTCTTTTGCATTTTATTACATGCATCAGCCGTTCTTTTTATGCGAATCACATGTTATTCCATTTACAACTACGAGAACAAGGGTCCTTTTATATAATTTTACCACGACAGCAATGAAATTTCTCACAATGAATTCAGGTTTTCCTAGGAAACTAAATTTTTGAATTTAAATCCAGTTACCATAACGATGATATGTCTAGGAAAAAATACGCGCAATAATGCATGCACACGAGCAAAAATCACAAGAACAATTAACATACACGCATATAAAGAAAAGCATGATCTTAAAATGAAGCGTCTTTTGTCAGTACTTTTACGATTTACTGATAGGTAACACTAATTACTATATTTGGTGATGATTTTTTATTATCACCCATCGTGATCCACAAAAGTTTCGCTTTTTAGAATTCCACATACTCCAAAAGGAAAAATATCGCACCATATACAGTGCTTTAAAGGTGTCAAACGGCGGAAATAAAAATTCAATCAGCGGGTTTTCAAAATACGGGAAGTGAGATGTTAAAAAGCTTGAAGGCTGCTGTATGATTTCAATGTAATTTCGATGTCAGTAAGGGATTTTATGTAAACTTGCAACTCCAATATAACTTTAACGTAAAGTTGCAGCATTATTGAAATTTTATGGAGCTATGGTATGGGTTAAAAAAGAATTATGAGTATTCTTTATTATTAAAAAGGGTTGCAAGACACATAAAATGAATCATTTTCCTTACTAGATGGAAGAAGGATAGCATATCCAGTAGTATTCTCTGCTTTTGTAATTGTAGTAGAGCCCCTGGCCGAAAGCATTAGCATTTTGTAGGTCAGATTCACGTTTGATTCCATCATAAACATCAGTATAATGTGAAAAAAACTATGTTGGTAGCGTTTTCCGTAGGTTGAGACTTTTAGTTGATTTGCTACTTAAAACTTGTCAACCATTCTTTCTAATGGTCGTGCACTAGAATACCTAGGCAGTCCCAGAGTTCTAGTTATCATCGGAAGGTGCAAAAGAAGATGCTAGTTGATGGTGAAAGCCTTCTCTCCTTTCTACAACATCAATACTCCACGCCAACCATCAATGAAACTAAATTTTGACGATATTCAAAGGTTAATTCGAATGTGATTGTCGCCACACTTTAAATAGCATATACCTACTTTTTATATTCGTCCAAATCACCGTTGTTTACTGAATCTTTTTGTGAAATATACGATATGCTTTCGATAGAGTCTACAATGCAAGGCATACTTCATTTTTTGCTTCTCCCTCAAAGTAATCCCCAGGACTTACTACTTTTTTCTGCTATCGTTTTTTGAGTACCATTTTATTTACGTCTTCCTGTTGCTCTTCCAAAGCTTTGACATTTTGTTGGAACGATGAGCAAAATAAAGTCTATCACATTTACAGCACGAGCAAAACCTTGTTTTCATAGCATATCTAAAAAAAAAAAAAAAAAAAAAGTCAACATTGTGTTTACGTCGTCTAAAAAGAGAAAGAAAAAAAGGAATTGCTTACCAACAAAATCTCCATCCAAACTGTTTCGTATATTCATATATTTGGCAGTCAGGATGGCCAAGCTCATTTGCCCCCATAGATGTATCTCATCTATGCCCCAGAAGGCAGGACCGTGATAACTTTCTAACAGTGTGAAAGGCGATACGTGCTTGATACCAGTGGATGCCTAAAACATCACGGTAAGCGACGTTCAAATATATGCGTCATGAAACCTGTTAATGCGATATTCGGGTCAAATTAACCTTATTCATGTTGCCATTGTCGAGAGCTTTGTAATCCCCTATTTGTTTTAAGCCATGTTAAGATACTACTCCAAATTCGTCGATGTGCGGAAAGTACATCTTTTGCTAAATGCGCGCGTTTATTTATACACAGATTTCTGTTGAATCTTTACTGAACAATAAATGTTTCCTTTGTATATCTATATCTTTGTCATTCTCAAGCTTGAGGAGGCACTACTTTTGTTTTCTCTTTTGTTTAATGAAGGAGCAGTGGGATCAGAACTGTATACCTCCTCTTCAATCCATCACTGTTTGTTATTGCATCAATAATTGCTTGAGCCAATACATCGGAAGATGTAGCTGTATTAGCAAGTGTCAGCAATTTTTCATATTTATGGTCTTGAGATTCAAGTAACGACAGCACAGTAATAATGCTGTATTTTTCCTTACGACTTAAGGACAAGTTATAGTTACAAATATTCCATTGTTGGGGCATCGGCAAAAGGGGCATTCAAATTACTAAGAGTTTGGCTAGTAAAAAACAATCCAAGGGCGAATAACGGGCTCACAGGTTTTTCTACATCATATTCATCAAGACTATTTTTTGATAGAATGACACAGTCAGCCACCCAAGGTTTTCAGGGAGAAACCTAGCCGCCAGAAATAGGACTGGTCACTGTTCGTGAAGCAACATAACTGTCGAGGGTTTTCACGCATATATGTAGTTAATCAAAATGATCGGATCAATATTATGTTTTTTAAAATGCTTGAAAACAATAGCCAATTGCTCTCTTCATAAAGGCTTTGTCAACTGTTTGCTGTATTTCAACGATGGTCCCGAGACAGCATTGGAACGAGTTCCATCACTCCATTCGCAGTTTCCTACAAAATATTCATTTTCAGTGTTAGTTAATGATTAGTAACATAATCGGTTGCAGTTGGATCTTGAATGATTTCTTTAGACATTTGTGTCTGGGAGCGCTTTTGCTGCACTTTAACGAAGATTTAGAGTTTGCTATTTGCACATGTTCATTACACACGACAAACAATGATAAGAACCTAACTATTATTAAGGACACTTTATAATCAAAGGTTTTCGCGCAATCTTGTTTTTCTTTTCAGAGAATTTCTTCTCGAATGTTGTAATAAGTTTGTATAAGATGTATACAATAAGGGTAAAAGAAAGAAAGTGTCATAAAAAGCCCCTATTTATAAAAAAATATAAAATGTTGTCGATTTGTGGCCTTTGTTATGTTTCTTTGTTCAATGATGATTGATTTATTATGGTGAGAAATATGGTTCATTGTCTCGAGAACAGTTAAAAATGATTATCTCAACCACACTCTATAATAGGACTACAGCAATAGTTTGACGCGTCAAAATCAACGTACATTTTGTCAAGCTAATCTAAAAAAAATCTTTTTTTTTTTTTTTTTTTTTTTTACATAGCAACAGTTTGAAGAACCTCGAAACACGCGAACCAATCTTAGAGTCTTGATAGCAAACGAGACACATTTCTTTCACGCAATTTAACCAATAAACTCGCATATTTATCTTTATTAATCATGCGATAGGTGAAAGAAATTTTAAGGTGAATTTCTGAAAAACACGTCCATAAGTAAAAACAATTGCCGATTTAGTTAGTGATAACAATGTCAAATCAATAAAGTATTTGCAGCAGATTGCATAATGAGATACTGCCCCTTTAATTATGTGACGTCCGGGATATTACCGATCAGTAGTGTTTGTGCCATAAGTATTGCAATGCACTCATTTCTTGTAAGTATAATCTTGTAAAACGCGATGTTACCATCAAAAATGAAGTTAATCTACTTACCGCCATTAATCATATTCTATCAGCATTTTTTATCAGATTCCTTACCATTCTCATCATCACATCGCATATATACATTGGAATTTAAAGAGTATATTGTCAATTTAAAGGAGGACGTGTGTGAAACAAATGAACATTACACAAAGACGTGCTTGGATCAATAAAAGAAAAAAGGAGTCTTCGTGATTGGCTCACACAAAAAAAAAAAAAGAAGACGCGTGCGGGGGTTCAAACTCAGGCGTTTATTTTTTTTTTTTTTTGTTGTTATTTTGGGATATATACAATCATTCTCTATTCAGTCTTTCATTTTTCATGTCCTGCACCTGTTCCTGCAAAATTCAAGCCATTTGTTTGGAAGTAAAAAAGCCTGGTATCAACAGAGGTCGTTGGTATTGGAGAGTAAGTACTTTGACAATAGTTTACATTGAACTCACTTTCTACTATTCAAGTGTGCAACTGGTTCTTGCAATTTTTTCAAATGGGATAACTCACCTTATAACTTCATTACTCATCCAGCAGAAGCTTATGCTGCTATTGAACCGTACGGCGGTGTGTCAAGACGACCACCTTCTATCCCTTTTACATACAGTAAAACTCAATCGAACATTCTCCCAAAAACAAATGTCAAAATCGTGTTTCTCGTCTTGTCAGATTCTCACATTGGACTAAAAATACAAAAGAATTTAACGCTCGAACCTGTTATTTCAAGAATACAAAATATACAATGGAACGAAGAACTCAACATGTGGATTTTACCGGCAACTATGATAGATTATAAAAACGCACTTCGATCTATTCCCACAGATTTGCCCAATCTCCAAATCGATATTGATCCGATACCAGACTTTCTTCTTGAAAATATTGTCGCTGTTCCTAGAGAAATGGTTACGGATCCTAATGTTGTCAGTGAAATGGAACTAAAGTTTGTTGAATTTGTTGAGTCACCTGTCTACAGCAAACTGGCCGACTTTCAAAAAGAAGGAGTTCGATTAGGCATAGAAAGAAGAGGTCGAATTCTATATGGAAACGAGACTGGACTAGGTGTATGGGAGCAATCATTAGCTCTTGCCAGTGTCTATCAGGACGAATGGCCAGCCCTTATTATGTGTGATAAATCAATGTGCGCTACATGGAAAAATATGTTGATTTCATTTTTGGAAATAAACGAGAACGAGATATGCATCATTGATGATATGAATGGACCATTGTTCAAGGATGACGTAGCTATAGCAAAAAAGAGAAAGATAGCATTGCCCAAAAAGGTCAAAGTTGAACTTAAAAAGCCTCTCAAGCGACGCAAAGTTTACGCAGAAAGAAAGAGGAATCTAAGGGAAAATGGCTATGACAGTGATAGTAGCAATAGTAGTAGTAGTAGTAGTAGTAATAGTAGTAGTAGTGACAGTGAAGTACCAGAAAATGATGACTCGATTGAAGAGAAATATACGGCAACAAATAAGGAAAATATCAAGTTTTATATTTCAAGCCAAAAAAAGGTTTCCAATAACAGATCGAAAATTATGGAACAAGGCTTTCGAGTGATGATATGTGATGGAAGTCATTATTTAAAAAATAAAGATGTAAGTACGAGTGCAAAGAAAGAGATAGTTTTGACCAACTGTGTTATAGCAAAATCAAGCTAAAAATATTCGAAAGTTGCTTGAATCCCAACCAAGAGCGATTCTTATCTCTGATACAGCACTTTACACATTACCTATTGATTTGTATACACAAATTGCCATTGTTAAAAAAGAATGGTCCATTAAATATGAACTTTTTGTTCAACGATACTGTAATCCTAGAAATACAGTATTTGGCATGAGTGTTAACGGTACACCATAGCGCTTTTTTTTTTTTTGCAATATTCACCTACTAATTTTTACTGTAGGTAAATCAAATATGGAAGAGCTTCAATATATACTGGATGGTTATGCCTGGTATGCACCTAAACTAGATACAATGAAGCCTGAACTGTCTGATGTGACTCATCATCCCATCTTTTTGCAAACGGATAAAAAAGAGAGACGAGAAATGCTGCCCCATGTACAGGCCTTGAAGTCTGGGCTTTATGATTTCGAGGATTATATCGCAGACAATGATTTGGTATGTGTGAAATTGATAGAATACTTATGAGAGTACTAATTAGTTGCTATAGTTATACAAAAATAACGTATATAAGAAGAAGCCATTATTAGAGTATCTTGAATATGTATTTGAAACTTACAGAAGACCAAAGATAGCTTACTTGTATCTGGACAAGGAAAACGCTAAAACACTTACGGATTTAATGACAAAAAAAAAGGTGAGAAAGTCAAGAAAAAAAAGAAATGTAAAGACCTTTCCGTTCACACATAGTTAGATGAAGTTTACCCATATAGACGACTTGGAGCATTTGGACGAAAAAGTTGCAGACTATAACGTAAGCCATTCTGTCCAAGGCGTTCTCTTGGACATGAACCTGAAATATCCTGAAGTAAACTTTGCCCCAGTTGATCTAGGTAAGACTCTTTTTTTTTTTTTTTTTTTTTTTTTTTTTTTTTTTTTTAATATATTTTTGAAATAACATGCTTCAAGTGATTATCATGGATTTACCTCATACACAAGACAAGTGGGATACTATAGAGACTTTGTTTGCGGTAAGTTTTTTTATTATTATTATTATTTTATTCTGCAGCTAATGTGTACATTTACAGTCTCCTGAGAGAACCACTCCTCTTTTAATCAAATACTTGATTCTTACTGATTCTGTAGGTAAGGTTTAATATCAATTTTGTATTGTATGTAATGTATTAACTCTGTGAAAAAAAAAAAAAAAAAATAGATGATTATCTGTGGTCAGAGTTACAAATATCTTGAGAAAATACTTTTTGATTCGCTGTATATAAGAAAAAAATATAGAAAAATTGGTAGCGTTCACTGTGTGTCTGTATATTATATTTCAATAAATAATTCTATAAGCTATAACTTTAAACAGTTTATAATTATGCATAACTTTTTTCAGAGTTACTATAGTATCGTTCTCATTCTTCAGCCTTTCTATGTCAATGGCAACAAATTAATCTATGCTATTACAGCACAAATGTCATAAGCAAAGATATATATATAAGGATGGAATGACTCGTTCCAAGTTGATTCTGATTTCTTCTAAATTTATGATTCTTTATTGTCTATATATACAGAGTATATTTCACTTGTGTTGACAAAATTTCAGGTTTTCTTTTTTGTTTTCGCGTCAAAATTCTAGAACTTATACTGTAGATCAGAGATAGAGGACTTTACTTGTTGATTAAAAGATCTGCAGATTGAAAAGAAACATGTTACAGTAGTTTTCTTTTTTTTTTACAAAAAAAAAAAAAAATGTATAGAAAAGTCTACTTCACTCTTTTTCTATTCTTCTTTATCATTCAACTTTAAATACAATCAAATCGAAATTCTATCATTGCTCGTATTATGTTAATATATTTAAGGTATATTTAAAATCAATCAAAAGACTTGAAGCTGTTGACTCTGTTGATAGATTGTATTTGTACGCAAGCACTTTGCAAAATACTAAGTTCTAATCCTTTCAAGCAGCAAAACAAAACAAAAAAAAATCGCTTCTCTCCACCAGTCTCTCTTTTTGTCTACTGGTCTCTGTCTTCTTTTATTTAATGGTCAAAAAAAGTACACCTGTCTGATTCATGCCATCTATATATTTCATTCTCAAATGTAAGTCCCCATAGTAATGATCGAAAGTATACCAAGATATTCTTACATGTATAGCTTCTCTTTTCTCTTTTCAATACAGTCAGATATCTCCTTCAATCGAAAATATTGGCCTTAACAACCGATGTATAGTACTCAGGGATTGTGTATGAGAATAGTGTATCTTTAACAAGATGGAAACAGTAAAATGTGTACTTTGACTTGAAGAAGACGTTATTTATTAGCGAAGCAATGAATACAAACAATTAGCACAATTTACAATCTACTATTGTGTTTAATAAAGAAGTTGTAGCACATTGAATCAGAAATATTTAGGGTACTTGGCTAAGCAACTCATATACATAACAACATTAAAACATAGTATTCTATGAAGAGTTTAAAAATTCATGCCATTACAGTAATAACTGCCTGTATGAAAGTTTTCACGCATAAAAAAGGATCAAAAAATCATTACCAAGCCCATAAGCATTGTCTTTTATGATTTGAAATGTATGTCTCGACTCATGATAAGATACCCTTTTTATGATCCGAAACTTTATTATGACAAAGGAAGCTTCTATCGACTTTAGGTTAAAAGGGTTAATTGTTGTATATTTATTGGATATCCTTCGTGCATCTTATCTCACAAAAAAAAAAAAAGTATTTTTAAACCGCAATGCTGGTTTGCAGAAGCAAAGAAACAAACTTTAAGCTGTAAACGATAACAAGTTCAATTGTACTAGTTATATGTCTAGCCAATTCTTAAAATCTATCATATAAACAAGAATCCAAAGAATATTTAATGCGTTGGTGTCATAACCCATAGACTACAACCTATGGTATTGACTTTGACATGTGATGTTTTGTTATAGTCTTGGCAATATCTATAAGTGTGTTTACTATGTTAATTGTCAATATCAATAGCATTCTATTTTTATATCTAGTATATTGAATAATCGTTTTTGCCTCAAATCTTATAATCCTTGTTTCCGGAATTGGTTGTCAATTTATACAAATCTATTTTTAATTGATAAAGAATACCTATATCTTGCTACTTGATCTGTTACCATAGAAACGACAGTAATATCATTAAGTGCAGCCATCTAATTGGTTCATTTATATTTATTATTCATCCCCGCAGCAACAAGCTGCTGGGCATAAAAAAGAACCTAAACAATATGTGCCATTCTATGGAAGCTTTTTTTAAACAGTAAAGAGAGTTTTTCTATTTATTAACAAGTAATTGACGCAAATTCTACGAAGAATGTCATAGGTTCTTGATCTGTGTATATATTCGTTAGGATTGGATAATAGGCAATGAGCAGTAGATATAGTGTGGTGTTACACATATGGTTAATACGCGAGCAAACTTGTGCAGATGTTCGAAACATACATGGTTTTAGTCGTGCTGTTTTTTTTTTTTTAGCAATATAAGTGATGAGTTCAAGGAGGGGGGAGGGACATTTCACTCATGAAACAAATCTCTTCCGGTATTATTTTACCATGAATTGATTACAATCTTTTCAAAGTTACTCTTTTCAAGGCAGTATCTGACTTATTTATGCACGGCTTTCAGATACATCAATTGTTTTGCGTACTGTTATATATCCTTTAATGGGGGAAACTCATTTCATTTTGGTAGAAAGCTGTTATATTAAAAATAGCCAGTTAAGCAGAATTTTTCTGAGACAATGCAAATGGTAACTGGGCTCTTCCTATTTATAGTAAGGAAATTGGAATCCGAAATTGAAGGGGCAATTAGGTGAGCATCTGTGTAATGTGCTATGTATCTTAAATACATTGTAAAAAAAAAAAAAAAAAAAAAAAAAAAACCTGTACGATAAACAAGTTTTCATGAATAGCTCATAGTTGTGTATTTGACATGAAGCAGAAATTTAGATTGTGAATAGAAGATTCGACTGACGCAATGTAACTTCTCCACGATTAGATATTTGAAGTTGATTTTGTGCGTGTTTATACATACTAGCTTATTTACAATATCATACCCAAATCAATGATAATAATCAAACTTATTTCTTGTCTTTCTTTGTAAATAAAGACATCAGATCAGTATGTACTGTTTCATTTTTCTGATTGAGGGTCGAGAATATATTGATTTACTTTTAAGGCAATTTCACCCCCACTTTATCACCCTCGTGCACAGTAATTACATATAGTTGATTGGATACAGAAATACAAAAGTGGTTCGATGTTATTTAGCCCTTTTTTTTCTATTTTGCATAATTTTTAAATGGATTTTTCTTGATTCGTGATAAAGTTTTAAATTTCACTTTCAGCAGAAAAAGGGTCTTCTCCCACAGAAGCCAAGGAACGAGCTTAGCGCTCCAAAATATATTTGTCCAAAAATGGCAACTTGAAAAAAATAGTTCCTTGTGAAACGAGTTGTCCAAAGTTTCAAGTTTCCTTTTAGGGTTAGTTTTCTAATTTGACATTTTTCAGTAATAACAGCTATTCGGGTAGAAAAAAGAAGAGAGAAATGATCTAATAGCTGTTTTAATGAGTTCTCCATTTAAATACATCATATTTTTAAAGCTCAAGTTTATTCTTTTAAACTTTTAGACCTTATCTTGTTAATTTAGAAAATTGGAAAAATGTCAGAAAAAGGGGGAGACGGAGAGTGAAATGTATCATGCGAGAAACTAGCCCAATGGTGTTTGAAACCAATGTTGACTATTTAAATAAGGGCAACAAAATCAAAGAAGGAACTTTTTTTTTATTATTATTATTATTAAACAAAATGTCTACAACTTTCAATCCATTTGCTATGCCACAATCTGATCCATTCTTCAATAATCCTATAATAAATATGCCAGCTCCGCGTCATAACAGTCAAAGTAGTTTATCTTCAACTAATTCTTCCAACTCATTTACACCACCCACCAATGACAATCAATGGGATGAAGATAACAACAATAAAAGATCATCTAAAAGAGGAGTTAGCACTTTTATAAGCAAACTATTTGGGTAAAGAAAAAACACATTATATCATCTCTATATAATACTAATATTCATCATATATCTAGTATGGTCAGTGAAAGACGTAATCAACATTTGATCTCTTGGAATCCTAGTGGTACCTCTTTCCTTGTATGCAATGCTACACGTTTCTCTCAAGAAATCTTACCTGAACACTTTAAACACTCTAACTTCTCAAGTTTTGTACGTCAACTCAACATGTATGGCTTCCATAAGATCAATAAGTCCCCTCGTGGTCAAAGAGGAAATAACGAAAATGAAATCTGGGAATTCTCTCATCCTAAATTCCAAAGAGGTCGTCCTGATATACTCGAAGACATTAAACGTAAAGCCATGGACTCTGAGCTCTTGCGTCGTGAAACAGGTGATATTCATGCTTCTTTTGCTATGGTTCAATTGTCTCAAGCTGACTTACTCCAACAATTCCGCGTACTCCAAGAAAACTTTTCCAATTTACTGCAAGGCTTTGAAGAAATGAGAAAAGTACAACTTCAACAACAAGTTATTATCAAGAAACTAGCTGAACGCCAAGGTGTACCACTTAATAATTCCCAATGTGAGTTCTACTATTAAATTTATTGTAAATGTTTTTACCTCTTTATTTTTTTTATAACATTGATTCTAACTCTTTTTTTTACATAGTACCTGACCATCCTACTGTATTTGTAACCTCTGATTCCACTCCTTCTCATTGGGAACAGCCACAGCAATACTCTAACAATAATAGTAATATGCTTATGCATCCTTATAGTAACAATCTTTTCCCTCCTAGCCCGGTGCATAGTGTATATTTACCATATCCTCGCTCTTCTTCCTGCGATCAAACTAACTCTAAATATTAAAAACATCAAATCAACCCTCATTTTTTGTATTACTATTTTTCTTTGTAAATAACATATATTTAAACATGTAAAATAAAGCAAATAATCTCTCTGTTAGATACTGACTTGAATTTTCTGATTTGATCTGTTTACTTATTAAGCTTTGAGTTATTACATCATAAATACCAATGTCACCACCTTACAAGTAAAGTTTCGGAATGCTATTTAATTGGCTCTTCTATATAAATTTTATATAAAATAAGGGTCGAGAGAAGCTAAGGAAAAGGTCTCATTTCTTGGGGAAAAAAAAATCACGGTTTTGCATGAATTTTTGGTCAATTTCCCGAAAATCCTTGGGCTCACCGAACATAGGGAACTCGCCCGGTCATCCAAAATGATACAGTTTTTAAACTTTAGAATTAAACATCCCATGTCTGTTTGTCTGAAAATTAACGTTCTTTTTTTCTGAATTTCCATTTTTATTATGTCCAAAAAAGGTAAGCAACACGTCTAAAAATTAATTTTAATTCGTCCAGAAAAAAAACTAACTTCGTCTGAATCTAAAGTACTTTTTCAAACAATAATTTTGACGTGCACAAATTTATGGCCTTTTTTTTTTATTATTGTTTTTTAGCATCCTCGTTGAATGGCATCATTTCTAAATAATTCCGACCCTGCGTTTCTTCAAAAAGAGTTAAATGCCTTGATAGAGTTAACACAGAGACCAGCGGATTCACCTCCTTCTGTGGGTCAAATAATAACCATTCAAGGTGTACGCATTGATTTCCCTGTAAAACCATGTTAGTAACAAAATGAGTTTCTATTTAGGATCTCTAATTTAGTCAATTCGTTAGATCCTGCTCAGATTCAAATGATGACCAAAGTAATGATAAGATTTTTGCTATAAGATAAGAACTAAGATGTTTCTCGATCTAGATTATTAGTGCTTTGAATAAAGAAGAGAATGCATTACTTGAGAGTCCTACAGGCATGTTATCATTGACAATCTTTCCTTTTTTATTCGCTAATTCCCTCTGCCTTTAAATATAGGCTCGGGCAAATCACTTGCTTTACTATGTAGTGTTTTAGGTATACACCACTTATCAAAGATAGTAACAAACTTCTTAACAACAGAACAAAAAAAAAATTTTTTTTTTTTTGGTAGCTTGGAAAGAACAACAAAACAAAATTGCAATGGACAAAGTAATCTCAGAGAAAGAAGCAATGCTCAGCGAACTATTACAAACAATTGGAACACAGGAGGCATCAGATTCGCAGTTATCGTTAGTAAAACAATTCATAGACTGCATTGCAGAGGAACAGCGAAAAGAGGAACATTATTCTTATCATAAAGCCCAACAAGAGGGAACAAAACCACTAGCAGGAAAGATTTATGTAGCGAGTCGTACACATAAACAGATCACACAGCTGATTCGAGAATTAAGGAACAAGACACGGTATAGACCACGCACAGCTGTTATGGGGAGCCGAGAGCATTTGTGTATTCACAAAAAGGTACAACGTTCATCCAATAAGACTGAAGACTGTAGAAAGCTCCTAGATGAGAAAAGCTGCTTGTTTTATAAGCAGACAAAGAAACTGTTGAATGGGCGACCCTTTGCAAAAGAAATTTGGGATATTGAGGACCTTGTGCAGGAAGGAAAGAAGGTGGGTGGATGCCCTTATTATGCAGCCCGAACTTTGTTTGAAAGTGCAGAAGTGATATTTTGTCCCTATAATTATATCATTGATCCCACCATAAGAAAAGTCATGGAAATTGATCTTAAAGATAGTATCATTGTTCTGGATGAAGGTACTAATTATCGTTTGGATTTTTCTTATTTTTTTTTTTTAAAAAAAAAAAAATCATATTAGCACATAATATTGAGGACGCGTCAAGGTCTGCTGGATCGTTCGAGTTGACAGAAAATGAACTCAATGTTCTTATAGAAGAACTGGCTCTCGTTGTGAAATATAGCACTCTTCCAGCACCTCATGCCATTCTTCAAATGGTAAAGAAAAGAGTAACCTATTAAAGAGTACAAAAATAATCATTTGCCTTTATAGATGATTGAAAACTTGTCCACTCTAACAAAGGGAGATATACATTACACATCAAAAGGATTTATGGAGCTATCTGCCCAGTAATTTAGTTTTTTCTCTTCTATAACACAAAACGCTTATTTATTCTTTTTTTTTTTTTTGTGAATAGCTATACTGGCGATACAATGCTTAAAAAACTAGATGATGTGGGTATCAATCACGAAACTTATTATGACTCATTATTACCCGCCTTTAGAGCTGCAGATGGTCATGCTGAAAAAGTGAGACAACAACGAGAAAAAATACGCATAGAAATCGAGGAAGCGCCAAACACTCAAAACCCAGATGGCGGTACGAAAACAATGGGTGTTAGCTGTCTAAGTACTGGTAGTTTGAACTATTTGCAGCGCCTGTTTCTTGTATTTGGGTTTCTATTTGACTCAAAGCACAATTATGTGGATGCCTATGCACTCGTACAAATAAGAAAGAAAACCGGCGCGCAAAGTAGCTCTACTACGACGCGACGACGTAGAAGACGATTGAATGATGAAGAAGCCGAATTGAGTTGGATTCAAAAAATAGGTTTTTGGTGTCTGGACCCCAGTGTTATTTTTAGAAATATGTGTGATGAAACACGATCTGTTATTTTGACAAGTGGTACCCTGTCGCCTGTAAGTGAATTCTAATTCTGCTTTTTCTTGGAATTAATCGTGTTATATAGTTGAATACGTTTGCAAGTGAACTTGATACCAAATTGTAGGTCAATTATTCCAAAGAGGAACCCACCAACTAAACCTATTTAATATAGCGAAGGGCGCCTGGAAGCGAATCATGTCATAAACCCTTCTCAAGTGTGGGTGAGTGCGATTCCATATGGGTAAGTGAATGAAATGACAATCGTGCAAATTGTTGACTTCTTTCTATCTAGCCCAAATCACCAGATACTTAAAGGCAACTACGCTAACTTTAGGTCTACCGAATATCAAGATGAAGTTGGTCAAGGTAAAAAAATGTCATTGTAAGGACAATCCTTGTATTTATTCTTTGAGTATAGCCATATGTCAAATTGTTAAGACTGTGCCGTACGGCATATTATGTTTTATGCCTTCTTATGAAGCTATCAAAACTCTTCTGGCCCGATGGAGGGTAACTCTTAGTGAAGATATCATGGCTTTTTTTTATTTTATTGATTGATTATATCTATAGGCGACAGGTGTCCTTAAAGAGATTGAAAAAAGAAAGCTTGTTCTTAAAGGTAAATTCATGCATACCAACATGTTTCAATTGTTTATTCTTCTTTATGTAGAGCCCCAGTCAAAGAGAAAAGCAGACTTTGATAACATTCTAAGACGATTTTATCTTACCATTGAAAATATTGAAGATGATGAGAGTGATAATCATCTTGACGGTATTATTATGTTTGCAGTAAGATAATCATAAAAACGAGGTTAAAAACGATGGCTAAGATGACATTAAAGGTATTTAGAGGAAAAGTAAGTGAAGGTATTGATTTTAGCGACAATTATTGTCGCGCAGTGGTGACTTTGGGTATCCCGTATCCTGGAATGTAATATCCCCCCCATATATACTATGTTGAGCTTGGATGATGCTCATTGTTTTTTTTTTTTTTATAGCAAAGACCTCGAAGTCATTCTGAAGAAAGAATACAACGATAAAGCTCAGTACAAAAATAAAGGTAGAGATACACTTTCTGGATCTGAATGGTATGCAGCGCAAGCTTTTAGAGGTAAACATATAAGCTATTTGAATCTTTCTTTTATTCATTCTTTATTAAATATAGCTATCAACCAGGCATTAGGTCGATGTATCCGACATAAAGACGTGGGTATACATTATACAGATATCAGTACAACTGTTTATGCTTTTTTTTTTTAGGACTGGGGCGCTATTATATTGTTGGAAGAAAGATTTTCAAATAGAGAATACGTCAATGGCCTCTCCAAGTGGGTGAAAGGGTTCTTCAATATCAATTATCAATACGAGGTTAGCATAGAGAGCTTAAGTAACTTTGTATATAAACAATTGGATGATAAGGAGCGAGAATATTTGGAAGAAAGACGATCGAGAGTGAAAGTTGAGCCAATGTCTACTTCAAGTGAAAACGAGGACGAAGAAGAATTGGTGCATAAAGTGCGGACGAAAGAATATGTGTCGGAAGAAGAAGTCGAAAGTGAGAACCTAAAAGCTATAAAAATTGAAGATATAAAAGTAGAAGACGAAGCAATTGAAAAAGGAAACGTGGAAGGACACAATGATACAAATGAAAAGGAGCATGAGGACTTGTTCAATAATAGCAGTGATGAGAACGCAAAGAATGACCTATTTAATGAAGACACTAAAGAAGACAATAACAATTCTTCACTGGCAAAGGACATTGAAATGTCACAATACGTGCTTGATGATTACGATGTTGATATGGAGTCTGATGGCGTTTCTGTTTCAGCACGCGCTGAGAATGAGCTTACAGACAATTTCGCTTCTCAGAATATCCCAGACAATAATGTAGATACACAGAAGACACATACCAATGAACTAACAATAGAGCTTCCCAAACTTCCTTCTTTGAGTAGCTTAAATCTCAACAGCGTCAAGTCCAATACGACGTTTAACGACCTTGCCTCTTTTACACCTCCAAGCAGTTTTAGCAAAAACGAGAATACGGAACTCCCCACCAACGAGGACTCGTATAGTGTTCCCGATATAAATGAACCACAGGGAACGGATGAATGCCTACTGGACCCCAAACCGGATACTAGAATGATACAACTCTATTGTCGAAAATGCAAAAAACAGTTGTTAGAAGGCCCACATCTTGCTATCACTCATGATGGTCCTCGGCTTTCCTTACCATGCTTACTCAATGATGGCCCTTTGATGACAGTTCAACACTTGGATACATGGGAACCTTCACGGCAACTTGTAGGCAGCGAATTAGACATCCGGAAGTTGCCCCGAACTAGCCACGTTATCTTGGACACACAAGAAGAAATCTGTTACAAAACATTGTCTTGTCACTGCGATATAGGCAACGTGATTGGGGTGATTATGTGTGCAGCAACGTCGGATAAAAACAAGGATCGTGTTGGGAAGGTTTATTTATTGGAATCCGAAATAGCCAAGAAAAGTGATGAAGATCAACCAAAGCAGGATATGGATGATTTCTTAGAATTGGCGATGGCCGACTTTGAAAAAGCTGTAGCTGCATTGTCAAGGTGATTTATTCCCCAGTAAAAGAAAAGCGTCTGCTTACTTGTGTAAATTATAATAAATACTACAATGTTATATTTTAATGAGTATTACTACTAGTTATTTTTCAGAAGAAATCTTTTAGCCTATAATCTATTTACATTTTCCTTAACTATATTATGTATTTGTGCCTCGACACTTCAAAATATAAAACTCATCGTTTTTCTTATTTTACAGCCATTCCTGTTTATTGATTCGTATATGGTTGCGATTTTTTTTTTTTTAAAAAAAAATACTTTCTGCAAAATTGTTATTTGATTTAAAGAAAAGAAATACGAACATAATAAAGAAGGCAATTGAATATTCAAAATACAGCCTTGCTGACATGTTGTTAAAATGCCTTCTTGGATGATGTTTTGTTTCAATTTCTTTTGTTGTTGTTTCATGAGGGGGGAACACTTCAGCGGTTTTACACTGCTTTTTTTTTTAACTCGTAGTTGCTGGTGTTTGACGTCCAAGAATCTTGACTGGGGCACGTTGCTGTTGTTGCTGCTTGTTATCATCTTGTTTCTTTTTGTAGTTGTTCGGTCTCTTAGGTTTAGCTCCTTCCTTAGGTGGTCGTTTTTCCCTGGGAGGTCTGGGTTGTCTAGGTGGCCAACCTTTAGCATCTTCGCTGGCAGGTATGGTGGCTTCTCCTTCATTGACTGGCTTCTTTTCAGCACTTTCATCCTCCTTTTTCTTTCTATTTCTTCTTCTCTTTCCGTCTGATGATGCCTCGCTTTGCTGAGATGATGTGTCTTTATCGTTCTTCTTTGCTGCTCTCTCGGCTTTTCTACGTTCGTTTTTACGTGCTGCAGCTTTAGCCTTTGCAGCAGCTTGAGCAGCCTTTTGGGCGCGAAGGTGCTCAAGTAAAGGTGTGGTTTTTGGTTTGTTGGCTTGTTCAGCTGCTAACGTTTTAGCTAATGACACATAAAAAGTAAACAAAAGAACTTCGGAAAAAAGTAATGTTGTTGGCCCACTTACCCGTAACCATAGCAATTCTATTTTCTAATCTTTCAATCTGGGAAAGACCATCCGCAGGTTCGTTTTGAATCTCATTCTTTGCTTCCTCTTCGGCTTTCAGGGATTCCAAGAAGGCTAAATAATCTGGATCTTCATCAATGGTGCCTTGACGGGCATCGACAGATTTGAGTTCTTTAGGCACCTTTTGATAGGGAGCAAATTCTACAACTGCCCTACTTTCAACACCTAGCCTTCTAATTAGTGCTAGTCCAAAAAAAGAGACAGCAGTTTAGTACAATTTACCTTTACTGTCAATAAAAATGTGACCATCAAAGCCTTGGTGGAATGCAATAACAGCCTCCATTGATTTCAAGTGAAAGTAAGCACGAGAAAAAACACTCTCTTTTGCCTTGCTGTTTAGTCAAAAAATGGTGAGTAATTTTCGCGAGTTCACATTTAATCACTAGATTCGAACCTTCTCGTTAATTTTCCAGGTATATAGATAGAATAATCAACAGTATTCTCATTAATCCAAGGGCTAACTGATTTCATAAAAATGTCCTCAGGTAAATTGGGTGGGAGTCTTCGAACAATAACTTTGGTCTTTAAAGTAGGTTTACGAGAATTCTTGTTGGACTTTCTCTTAACCCTCTTCTTTTTCTTTTCTTCGCCTGCTTTAGGGTCCTTTTTGGAAGCCGTTTTTGTTGTTGGCTCCAAAGCAGGAGTAGAAGATCCTGAATTAACTGTAACTTCGGCTGACATGCTTTAATTTAAAAAAGAGGATAAGGTGAGCCACATACGGAAAAAAAAAATTCATGACGAGATGCGGAGTTTTAGCCACGAAGTGCCTGTGGTTGTTAGAGTATGTAAGTGTTTGCAAAATCAAACTTAAAATCCAATAATAATATAGAATGCATTCTATAGAAATATTTCCCGCGTGCAGTTAAGCTGTTGATTGTTGATCCTTATTTCAGTACATCTTGTAAAGTAGTAAAAAAAAAAAAAAGAATTTTAATAAACTATGTAAATATCTATAGGTTTGGGTACGATTAAACAGAAATTTTTATTTGATAATATTTAAAAAAAAAAAAAAAAAAAAATGACCAATGAGCACGTAGCATTTATTTTTGCTGTATTGCCCTGGTCAGATCGCGGTGCGAAGAGAAGAAAAAACCCTTTTGGGATTAAAGGGAAAACGTACAAGGGAGACGTCAAAAGAGATGATACTAGCTATCTGAATATAGGTTTGGGTACAGTTTTTACACTTTAAATTCAGACGCTGTTAGTCTCTTTTTTGGACGAATTAAAATTAAATTTTAGACGTTTGCTTACCTTATTTAGACAAACATAAATAGAAATTTGGAAAAAGGAAAATTAATTTTTAGACGAATATCTATGGTTTTTTTTTTGTTTTACCTAGGAAAAACTACAAAAATAATTGATAAGTGATAAATGCAAGGAAAAGTAGCTATAATTTTCCAAGACTTACACTGCATCTTGAATTACTGTAGCGATAACTACAGAGGAGTGAATATTTTTTTTGTCAGCTTGAGAGCTGCTGACTGGTTTTCCCTTTCTTTTGTATGCATTGGAGGAGCCTGTACTTGATCTGCAGAATCTTGCTGGTCTTTTCCCATTGTCTTGCAATCCAGAGAGAATATGCCTGAAATTCAGGACGGCTGCCATATCGCGATTCCAAAGTCGAAACACGCTAGGTCCAGAGGATTCATTATGGGCTTCAGACACTTTTGGTTTTTACACCTGGAAAAAAATGCATAACTTGTTAATATCGTGACATATATATGTATATAATTAGATTATAGAGGCATATACCTTAAAAGCCAGTGGCGAATTACCGTAGGATTGTTTTCCCTTTGATATGGCCTTGGATTATCAACCATCTTAAATTTTTCCAGCTCTCCATCTCCACAACTAGGGCACATACTAGAGGTCTTGAACTCATCAAGCAAGTATACTTGAAATCCTTGTTTTACCAACATTCTGCGCATCCCAACCCTGATCGGCTCATGGTATTTCACAAGACCGGCTGACCAGTCTCCAAGCACCAATGCAGCATCTTTACCAAATTTCTTTCGAAGATTTCGTGCTAAACGTTGGTCTGCTTGCATTTGATTGATGAAGCTCGATAACTTTATTTTCCTGAATGGGAGTAAGCCACTAGTATGTTGGTTTTCTTTGGGAGTATCTTCATTTGAGTAATAGGCTTGTAGCTTTGGGGAAACTTTGGTTCTTTCTTCAAGATATTTAACGAATTTTTCTATGCTGGTTGTTTTAGAATTGCATTTCGACAAAGAGAGCTCAGCTGCTACGACACCATCCGGCTTCAATTTCTTTCTTAACTTTGTAAACTTTCTTGCTTTCGTTTCGATGCCTTTTTGACTAGTACTAGTATACCTATACATTAATTTTTCCTCAACAGTGCTCTTTTCGTGCATGAAGTAAATAAGATCGCGCCGCTCAGGATCTCCTAATACATATTTTCCGGCGATAGCCTGAAGCTCTTCCTTTCTAGGTCCTCGGCATACTTGAATTCATCTTCGTCCATAAGCTTCATGTTCATAGAGTTACTACCGCCACCACCAGCACCTTTTCTCTTTGTGTCATAGTTCTGTTTCAACACAGATACGCCTACACCGTCTGTATATATAGTTCCTCTGAACTTCATATTCCTTTCACTCCCTTGTGGCCTTATAGCCTTCGATTTCAAGTTTACAACGCCTCCCCACAACGTTTCTTTATCTAAATGTCGCATGATTGGACTATTTAAAATATGGTTGTTGAGTATACGGGTATCGATTGTCATATAACAAGGTATATATCCTCTTCTTATCGGAAAACAGTTGAACGTTTTTCCTTGGAGTGCTTCACACATTTTTGACAGTTGATAACTAATAAGCTTTTATATGCTTTACAGGGTTTGATTTGCTGTCGTAATAGATAGAACCTTTCAAGAACTGATAATCTGCCGAATATGAATTAAAAAAGTCATGAATCATATTAAGTGAGTCATGAGAAAGAAATTCAGTAGGGATAGCTTCTATGTTTCTTGAAGAGATGGCATTCTTGAAACGGTTTATCTGTTCTATGACTGTTTTTATAGCTGCTGCGATATTTTGCTTGCTTTCTCCGTCCTTTTCCATTTTACTTTCTATCGACTTAATCCTATCCTTCTTCTTCAAGACCAAATTTAGAAACATTCGCAGCTTATTTCCAAAGTGGAGCTTAACCCCAATCAAATACGCGTTGTAAATTTTTGTCGTTTCG